>JAQGAA010001763.1:0-14536 GCA_034696425.1 Isotoma viridis | reverse complement strand
GGGCTAAGAATAATTAGAATTTAGATTTAGAAGAATAGAAATAGTAGAAACACAAAGGAAAGACGGTTGGGTGGGTATTACTGAATGTGATGATCAGATTTAAAAGTTTAAAAAGGCATAAGAAAATACAGAGTGAGAACAAACCGTCGTCTCGGGAGAGAGTAATTGGTGGAGGTATCTGTGCATTTCCATAATGATGAGCTCTTGGGCCGAATCTAGCTCGGGCAAAAATTCGCAAGACGAGGCATGTCAGCCCACAAAATAAGGTCATCCCGACACCAATTCCGATCAAGGTGGCCAAGTCACTGTTGATCAATTGGCCTTCTGAAATATGGAGATAAATAGTGAATAAAATTAGGATTACAGAGTACCATTTAAGAATTAGATTGTTTAAATTATAACACAAAATTAGATATGTTTTAAATACGTTACGTTACGTCTTTTGAAACGTTTTGAATAAAGAACTCAAGAATTAGGGATTAATTTTACTTATGTAAGCTTAAGTGAGATACCATATTTTTAAGTGCATTAACTAAATTAACTTTTGTGTTTTTTTTGTTTAAGCTCATGCAAGTTTTAAGTTCTAAGCCGATTCACTAGGAAATTACTGAAATTGTTTTAATTAGTCAGCAAGGTCAGAAACTTTATATCTTTGCTGCTTCCTTGAAGCTTATGTTGTTGCCAAAATTAAGTTTTTGCATTATATCAAAATATGTCATCAATGAAATAGTAGGAATTATGTGAGCTACTTAAACTTAAAGTATAGTTAGCATTCAGAATATTTTGAATATCCTGAAAATACCCAATTTAAATCAATTTCAGTCTCAACCATAAATGGGAAATAAATTAGCCTTGACATTATTTTGCAAAAGTTGCCTTTAACTTTGTTATAAATTATTTCGTATTACGATTACGAATAATCTACGTCATATTATTATTATTAGTAGCTTTATATAGTTCACATGCATAAAAATAATCAGTCCCTATTTTGTTATATAAAATCCTTGACAGGTAACAAGGAAGCGACATTGTATTGCCGGAAGTAAATTCTATATCTAGTATAGCAAGGCTAAATGTTCAAAGAATGTTTTTAGCTTTTTGCCTTCTATATTATATAAATCCTTGAAGTTTTTATTACGTAATTCATATACAGAACTTGATTCAAAACCAAAGTTTATAATTAAATAGGTCTCGGAAAGCTCGGGATTTGTCAGAAATGGATTGTAAGACAAAATAAAGTATAAGTAACGAATTCGTACACATTTATTCTCTGAAAGGTTTAAGTAGGTAAGTATCCCAAAACTGTAGTAGTTATGAAAAATATTATTGAAACAAAGTAATAAAATCCAGATAATCTCTTGAGTGCTTGTTATAACTTAAGTATTTTTTAATGATTTATTCAAACACAGATCTAAATATCGATCAATTTTATCAAAATACTTAACAATCTATTTGAGAGATTTATTCATAATCCTTTAAATGGGTAGAGCTAAAGGCTAAGTGCTTAAAAATTTTTTGTTTTCTATTTAATGTCGAGTTTCGAGTGCTTTCTTCTCAAAAACATTTTATAATTGAATCCTAAGAGAAGTTTATCCAGTAGTTGTGAAAATACCTAAGATTTATTCAAGTTCTATATTTTCTGTGGTACACATTTCATAGCGTCGGTTCAATCAGACTGGTTGAACAATTTTTTTTTCTTGAAATTTCGTAAAACATTAGACAATTCGAAACATTTAAATTCAATAATACATTGTGCATGATAATGCATAATGAAAAAATAAAAAAAACAAAACAAAAAAGTGAAGCATTACTTACCAGGAACACATATATCTTTGCTCGAACTCTTATCATAAATCTTATGATATTCACTTTTACACTGGCAAATCGCCGTCATGTCCTTTTGGAAACAATCAGAATTGGCATCTACAGTAAGGCACGATTCATCTGCGAGACAGACTTCTCCCAATTTGGTAGCTAGATAAGAGCAAAAACAACAAATACATTCAATTCAATAATAAATTATGCACAAGCTTCTTCAAAAGTAATGAATTATACAATCCGTTTACTTAATTATAAACTACACTTTTCTCTTCTTTCCCTGTAATTAATCCGCTTGCTTTCACAACCACCACTACCACAGACATCATCATCATCACCATTCAATCCATCTGACTAACTAACTAAACCATTCACTCTCACAAACCTTATCATTCTCTACATATACAATTAACCAGGATATTATACCTATTATCATAGTAATAAATCAACAATCGAATAAAACAAAGAGAAATCGAACCGGGCCAATACCAACTACTGTTTACACTCTCATTGCATAATGTTACTACCAAATTCTCAGTAAATGTTAGTCCCTTGATGATAGTGATGACAGGCTAACAGGCTATTATAAATACTACTTTCTACCATATAGGATCACTTAACAAAGCTAGACTAACTAATCTGATTAGAGTACTTTTAGTTCTAATGTAAAGTTAGATAATGGGTTGTGGTGGCGGATGCCAATACTTCAGAATAACTTAAGCCTAGACCCACTTATGTTATGTGTGGAATTGAACGAGGTCTGTTGTAAGAAAAATCCCCAAGCTGAGGATTAATGGATTTAGGAAAGTTTCCGAACTTTTTAAGATTACTAGAATCCTCGTTTACTCAAGTACTTCCAAACTATATAAAACAATACTTTATATATTTAAAGGTTTGTAGTAGTGGTATACTTAAACCAACAAAAAAGTTTAATTTAGCTTACAATTGTATAAGGCAATGGGATAGTGTTGGTATTTAATTTAATGGAGAAAGCATCTTCAAATTTTCAATATATAAAGCTTAGAAAATACACATAGGTATAAGATATTTGATCCAGTACAGAGTGTCAGTGTATGGGACTAATCCATTATGCACATAAATCACGTTTTTAACATTTACTTACTGTTAAGGACACTTCCAATAGGTAAAATGTCTAGACATAAGTAAGAGCTCGCAGTTGTTTTCACTTTAAACGAAAGTGAAACTTTTACACGAGGATGGTTAAGCTTTTTCATTAGGCAAGTGATTAGTTTTGCTAATTTTTCATGTTGTACAAGATGAATAATGTGAATTCTCAACAGTATGATGCTAAAGCTTAGGATAAGCTGAAAAAGTGACAAGGAAGAGTGTATTTCCCTTGAAGCAAAAACATGTTGATCTGTTGAACTAGTTGTATTTGTGTTAAAATTTCACAAACTTTATTCATATTCAGCACTTCTAACTTCTGACTTAGGGTTTCAGCTTTAACCTCAATAAAATTTTCCATTTCCATCATTGCATTAATGCATTGCTAGCGGCATTACTCAGAAGGTAGAAGGAAATAAGCTTTGAAAGTCTGGATTTGACAGGCGAAATAACTCCTTTAAACTCTTTTAATGTTGTTTGAGTTGAAGGAAAATGGGAGAGTTAGGTAAATAATATATACAGAAGGAAAATATTTGCTAAAGGGCCCAGTGGGCTTTTCCTCTAAAATGTTTTGGGACCATTACTTATTACTTACTATTGCTACAATCAACTTTTTAAATGGTGCAGAGTTACACAAACAAAAGGAGGTAAAATTACACCGATTTAATAGTTTACGAAAAAAAGTACAACTCATTCATCATACAAAACAAATCTTTAAATCCCTTAAGTATTTAATACTATGGATAAAGTACGGAGGAACACCTCTTTTGGGATGAGGAATTTGAAACTGTAAGTACTTTCTTCTTGTAGATAAACAAAATTACATTGTTTTGGTGTAAGGTTCCAAAGCACTTTATTACCATCACATTCTCAATCAAATTATATTACACTCTATATAGAGAAACTAACTTAGATGTTGGTAAACGCTGGACAATTCTCGGCTTTTTACAGTCGAAGAGTAGAAGCAATTTAATTAAAATAAAATTACAGGTTGTTTTTTTTCAAAACGCATTAAGAAAAGTTTTTAAAGAACTTCAGGTTATTACTGATGAAATAAATCCATCGCTTAAGATTAGTGAAAGTGAGAAGAGAAAGTTGGAATATAAATCAAGGTTCTTCTGGCTGGAAGAATACAAGTCTTATGATTTTGCACCAATAAAGTTTGTAACTATCTATCTACTACTTCCCAGAAAAAGGACAAAGAGAGGAATAATTCCCAGTCGTTTTTAAAAAAGCCAGTACACAAGGATCCGTGTCAGTGGTTTCACTCTCCTTTTGTCGTCAGATTTCTCAAACCACAATAACAATATGGGTCATACACCCAATTCTGTCCCTATAATCTTGACATACTACAGATAAAACGTGTAAACTGGTAATAAATTTTAGTTTAAAGCATCTCTTAAATATTTATGAATAGCCCGTTTGGCCTCGCTCGTGTGGCCTCAAACACTTTAAATCCACTAAAGTACTTTCTTTTACTTAAATCCATTTGAATCCAGAAAGTACATTTGAGACGAGTGTCTTTACAAAATATAGTATTACATAAAAACATATATCCAGTATGACACAGATTTTGGAGTAAGCAGGTACATCCTTAAGTCACCCAATAGGACAGCACAGCCAACTTCACTGTTAATAGTTTACTTGGTCGTCTTTTATAAAACAAAAGACGCACTTATCCGTTAAATCGAATATACTCGAAATTTCATTTACTTTCTCTTTCTTTGTACTAGTAGTTAGATAAAAACTCCAAAAGTCGAACACATATGAAATGTACAATGAAGCAGAATTACATTTGAAATAAGATTTGTTGTGAGTTTTTATGTATACACTTTTACATTTGCTTGCATTCCATGCATAGCAATTGTAAAAAAAAAAGTTTCTAAAGCATATAAGAATTACCGGAAATGGGTGTATAGCTTGGGTATTACTAAATTTATAAAATATATACATTAGCAAAGAAAGATTTCAAAGTTGTTTTCTTATCACATCACATAATACAAAAAAGCAAGGAAGAGACAGGAAAGCCTGTACCTATTTCGACGAAGGAAGGAAGTTTACATAATTGATTTGATTGTGAACGAGTGTTATTTTCCAAGCGAGTAAGCACACTTTATGTAATGCATCGAGGAAAGTAAATAAATTTGGATGGAGTTAGGGAAAATAAATTCATTATAATATTATCTCCTTGTTGCAAACAGTCACTAGTAGAATACGAAGGATTTGTATTTAAATATTTAATTCTACTTCAAGGAGAAAGGATTACAGCTAAATTTTGAGTTTAATTTTCCATTTCAACTTTTAAGCCTTCTTTGGCTGCACCTGTGTCTCTTTTAATAATACAGTATGTACAATACAGGTACTTTGATTAGACATATAATATGATTTGGTTTGTAATAATAATACTGTGCATAAGTTTTAAATTAAAAAGTTAGCAAAACACATATTGATGAACAGGTGAGAGGGATCATTAATATATTGTTACTTGTGCAATAAGTAAGCAGGTATTTATTATAGGCTTATGAACTCCCTACTAATAATTTTAATTACCACTAGCCACCAGCTTACATAAATCCACGTAGGTGTTTGATTAAGCAACATAAGATAAGAGTAAAACCTCATTTATGTTAAATTTATTGCACAACCTTTTGTATTTTGCGACGAATATTAATAAGTATTATAATCGGCCTTGTTTATATGATCCGATATCAATATATATTTCGACAAAAAAGTAAGATGACGTGGGTTAGTTTATCATTCATTATTTACATCGGATGACTGGAAATGTAATTCTACTTAAAATGGTCCAATACTGAGGTTTTTAGCAGGATGTAACTAAAAGCTTTAGAAAGGAAGTAAAAGGTACAGACATTTCCTTCAAAACGTATTTACAGTCCCTTAGAAGCTATTACAATATGTAATTTTCTCCATTTCATTATTCTTTATTTTACCCCAAGCACCTGTTCTTTTGTGATTTTACTTATTTTTAAGGAAGCGAAGAAAAGTACGTCAATCGTATGTCTTGGAAAAAGCACTAACGAGAAGAGAAAATGTTGATAATGGTCAATCAGGCTAAAATTTAATAAACCACATAAAGAGTCCCAAGGGGGATGTAGTAACATAAAAGGACAGAAAGACCGAGACTGACTGATGTGACGGTGGCTTCTAGTTTGTTGGTTAACTTTGCTCAAAGATATAACATTATTTGTAATGTATGTTTGATGGGATTGGTAGTGGTTCCAGAGACAAAAAACATTTTCTTGTACTAACATAGAATACTAATTTCATTTCGTCTTTAACTTTCCATCTATAATAGGTAAGTGAAAGTGAAAGCTATAAAAGCACCATCATTATAATGACACAACAGCTATATTTAATTCGACAAACGGTAGTGAACATTGTGAACAACCTCGACCCTTATACACTAGACCGGTTACAGGCTCACGCTTAATTTGATCAATTTTCAACAACACAAAATTACTAGAAATTTGCTTTCACTCCACTTCCTCTGGTTTGAGGGATGCGCCAATTTCTTTAAACTTTTTGTTTTATATGTGTAAGCATTTGATGCAACGTTACAAGTACAAGGAATGCTGTATAGAATCTAATTTTTGTAGTGTGGATGTTATAATAGCGTAAAAATGCTTTCTTCATGAATATGATGGCATTTTTTAAATTCATTTATCAAAAGTAGCTTTTTCAGCCCGACAGTGATGATATATAGAAAACCTGATGATTTTAATGAATTTAAAATCAATTAATGCTATTAATCTGACTAACAAATTTACTATCAATCAATGACTTATATTCGCTAACACTCGTTATATCTACTGTTCAACGTCTCTCATTCATTAGTTTAGTATAAAAATTAAATTTAAGGCACATATTGTAATAAAACTAGAACTCTTAACCTCAAAAATGCCTTTAATTTCATATAAATTAACTAATATGAGTTGGATAAGTGATCTATTTCTGACCTATATTCACATACAAATACTAGTTCAAGTATACATATCTGCAAGTTGTGAATTAATGAAGAAATGAGAGTAATAAACGAATAATAAAGTAGGCTAATACTCATTTTGGCTTTAGATAAAACAGGGAAACGGCAATTGTCCGACCAAGGCACATATGCAATTTGCATCTGTCTATGGAATGTCAGTAGTAGTCTGGGCTGGGCTGAATAGCACAAACTAGATGAACTAAACTATATTGCATCTCATTCAGTTCGGTACTGTTAAATTACAATTTATTGAATTTAAGTGTTCCAGTTCAGTAGGAAATGGGACTCAACTCTACTCTATAAACTTACTTACTGCATCACAAAGTCACAAAACCATCACATCTCATCCATCCATGTTTCCAAGTGGGTTTTCAATTCAATGTGAATCGAATTTTAATTTAAATGAGTTTCCCTTTCCATTATATCATTTAATTAAGTTTCCACGAACCTATGCAAAGTTCTGGATTCATTTATAAGTAGTATATAGTGCATAGTTTGTTGTAAGTAGCATAGTATAATAATGCCAGTCTGCTAGCATCTTCATCATCCCATCACATGAACTACATTTTACTGCCACAAAGGCTCATTTTCATTACGTGACGAAGTGAAATGCTTGAATGTATATGTAGGAAGTTTGATCTACATGAACATGAAGTTTAGAAAGGTAGTAAGTTAGTTAGTAGAACGTTTGAGGTGAAAGGCGAAATGAAACGAGAGATAATTGGATTATTTTTATAGTCCCTTTGCAACCAATAACAAAAGTTGAATACAAAATTAGCGAATAATAAGCTTTATATTCGCTTACACTACTGACTACAGTACCTATGGTACTATTGCTATAGTTTACCTACTCGGAATTACAATTAGAAATTTAGAATATATATACTTAAATGAGTAAATGCATAAACAAACCTGTCATTTCTACCTTTAGACTAGACATCCGATTTTGTTGGAATGACACTATATAGTCTTTGCTAATTGGTTACTACTGTTGAGCTAGTTCTTGTCTATTTGCCTTCGAATGTTTTATGACAATAATCATAAAATCTATTCTGGGCATGCATAAAATGATAATTTACTCAGGTCATGTGAAGAAAGACCTTGACAGGTTTATTTATGATTGTAGCTGATATAATTAAAACTTCCTATTAGTAATTTTGTAATCAATAACTATAGAGCTCAAAACAGTTTAAGGTTAAGTTATTTTCTTTGTTATGAGTAAAATCACGCGATATTGTTATTTAAGAAGCTGGATCACACGATAATTTTTAGACGCAAGCAGTAGGAACAGGTTGTTACTTTGTAACTTTGGCATTACTTTGTAACACCTGTTATTTTTAGTTAGGTATTCGTGGAACATTTAATTGAGCGAACAATAAGACAAGAAACAATGAGAAAAACTTTCAAAATGTCTTTAGTCCTATTTCATTTATGGTTTGTGCAAGTTGCGGATATGAGTTACATTGATAGAGTGGTGTGTGAGAATTTAAGAATGGATAATTGAATATCATGGTGAATGGCGACATAATTATGATGCAAATTCTGATGTCTTGAGTAATTTATGAATTAAAATAAAAAGTAAAATACTTACGTTTAAGGCAGAGGGTATTTATTTGAGTGACAACTACAATATGATGACCACTCTTACATTGGCACACCCTTGAAGTCTTGTTACATTCCAGATTGTGTCCCACGCAGTGCGGGTCTTGGTCACATTTGTCTCCAATCGTTCCGACGATTCCACTTTCTACAACAAATAAAATAAGTTATAGTAAGAAAATGCAGTTTATCACTAGAATACTTGACAATTTTCATTTCATCAGAAGTGTAGGAAAAGCCAGAGTAAGCAAAAATGCGTCATGGGGCGAAATAGACCTAGGCGACAAGTAAGCAAAAGCCAGAAAAATAAATGAGTTTTTTGAAACACCCTACTCTTCCATTAGTCCCAAACCACATTCGCCCAAACATATATATATTATACATATAAATGCAAAGCAACAACTCAGAGAAAGTAGCAGAGGGAGAATTCACGAAAGTAAATTGGGGCATTGTCAACTGAAGTACAAGTGCAAAAGTAGGATGGCCATTTGTCTTTTGTGTTTATCAGTATTAACAACCAACGTGACATTTTCAAGCTGACATTTTTACTAATTGGGTCTTTTGTATTCTAAGCTACCTGACTGCTTTCTTCATAATTATTTCTATTCTAGGAGAGCTCTTCGATTGCCGATCGCCATGCCAGGAAGTTTGGATGGCTTGGAAAACAGGAAATGACTACCGCACTTTCCTTTCGAATGTTCATTAGGGCTTCTAGAAGAAAATGAAATTCAACTCTACAGTAATGACTTCATGATATTTAGATTTATCATAAAACAGCTCATACAGGTTACTGATCTTCTAACAAAACCATCCTTGACTGTCGACCCAATACTCCACAGCAAAGATATTCTCTTATTTAATGCTTCTTCTGTAACTGAGGTAGTTCATATGAAAATTCTTCTATTTTTTTACATTGTTGTTTAACTCGACTAAAATTTATTGGGTTCATATATTCCTCAGCTTAAAGTTATCAAGAGCCGACCGGACCCCAGCCCTATTACTTTAATTAAAATGTCTATTCAAAGCTTTTGTATTTATTATGTTTTGCTGGAAACCGTATCTAGTTTATACGAAGCGTTTTATGTCTCCTTAAGCCCTCAAACACATACACTAAACAGCTGCTCAATCCAACTATTCTAGTTTTGCCATATCTTATATAATTCCATGGGTCTCGGAAACTTAAGACTTGCTTCAAAATCGCTAGAAACTAATTCACGCAAAAATAAACAATAGTTTTAGCTTATGTAAACTAAACATACGAGAAATTTCCAGTTATTCTACATAACTAGTTATATATAAAGTCATGCTTTGTTTTGTTTTACTTAATACAAAATACTTATGTTTTGTGAACCAAATCATCATAATAATCAAAATTATGTAAAAATTTACACTTAAAAAGCAGCAAACAACCCTTTTGATTTAAAATGCTGTGGCTTAAGTAAACCAATATTTTCTAAGATTGTTATGTGAAGAGCGTAGCCATTCGTGAATTGAGTAATTAAACTTATAAACTCTTACGCTACTGCGACAACAAGACACTAATAAACTCTTAAGCTACTGCGACAAGACACTATTAACATGTAATTAAATCAGACACACGAACACTCAATTCATACAAGCACTAATTAATTCTTAAGTGTTTCCTTCCTAAGTGTTCATTGCTTTGTTCTGATCGATTAAACTGCAAAAAATAATCTTATGTGAAATAGCTTCCGGCTCTCGATCTCTGAAATAGAAAATAAATTACTGGAGAATAGTATTCATTTTGTTGGACTGGGAGATGAAAATAAAAGCTTTTAATTTTTTTTACCATTAAAACTTACATATATGTGTGCCATCATATCACTATGTCCATAATTGACTTAAATTCACCCAACCATGAAAGTAAGTGGCATATTACCACTACTACTACTATCTTATCTATCTTTTAGGACAGTCCAACTAATCTACTCTGTTTTTTTGTACAAGTATGTTCTTGCCTCAGGTTAATTAAAGAACAATAGGTAAAAAACCACTGCCACTACTCCATGCATTCTAAATACTACTTTTATGGAACCAGTCGATATAACATGTATTTATTTATGTGTTTTACTAGTATTCGTTCTATTTTTACATTTTCGAAAATGTTTATTAATGTTTACTTGTTGGCTTAATGAAGTCCATGGTGAAAGCTGTGAAAGCATATATGCAGTAATATTAGAACTGCCATGAGGTACAGTACATACTCCTACTACCAACTGCGAAACTTAAAACATACATTACTTCATTTATTCAAGTCAACAGAAAGCCGAAACAGATATAATTACATTACATTAAATTATGATATTTACACTATAACATAGACAGAGTAAATGCTTAAAAATCTGTGTACGCTTGAAAAAAGACTAACATAGGCATTCATTTCCAGCTAAAACTGATTTCGGCTTGGTTACTACACACTCCACACAGTTGACAGTAGAATATAAAAGAAGTGGATGTTGTAACAACAGTTTCATACACCTTAGTAATTTTTGTGGGCTCAGTCACGAATTAAATTGTGTTTTAGCTTTCACCTGATTTTCATTCAATATTGATTTAATAAATAAACATAAAAAGATTTAAGTGAACCTGCCCTCAGTTTGTGAATCTATTTCAGACTTGGATCTACACAGTTCCAGAGCTTTATGCTAGGTTAAAAGATTTAATGAAAATTTTGGATGGTTCCTTTCATGGCATTCGCAGCCATGGCCCCTAGAGAACTTAACTTATTTAATTTGCACCATAAGTCAACACAAGTAAAACCTTATGGCTTTGAAAATCTACTTAGGCAAAAGGCAAAACACACGTAAAGTCAGAATTACATGGAATGTTGTGACTTTGGCTAGAATGAAACACGATGGTTGACCATTGTGACCAGATCAAGACTAACCACAAATGTCACCTTCCTTGTTTCTCCATAGGTTAAGTAAACCGTGAAATCAATTTGGATGCAGCTAATACATTTGGAGGTTGTACATTGTACACGGACTCGGGAATGAAGATTGGATGAAAATATCAACCCGATCTGAATTACTTGTGCCGTAATAAGGTGAAGAGTGTACTTCTTATAAAAGAAATACCTGAAATTTGAAAGCACCAGGCAGACTGTAGTTATTTTCAGGCTAATTTATATTTTTTTAATCTTGGAAAAATATGCGCATTTATAAAAATGTAATTTACCATCTATTTAAATTGCACACACTAAAAGCTTATTGTACAATCTTAGAAATTTTGATCAGATTATTGATTTTTTACTACTTCAAAAGAAATATAAATGTCAGAGAAGTGGAATTTGCTTAAAGCTCTATATTAATTTTAGTTTTAGTTGAAAATTGAAATTGGAAGGCAGTAATACTAACGAATTCAATCTAGAGTTCCACAGTACTCTCTATTTTCATTGTACATGTCTATGAGTAATTTCATACAAAAATATATTATTCCATCTTGCTCAAAACTTTTTATAAACTGAAATATACAGAAACATCTCTTTCCTTGCACATACATCAACTCGCTTTCTTTAAAAAACACTCAAAAACAAGAAAGTCATCTGGGATTTCATCTTCCCATTTCACATCATGGATATCTCAATACACAACGCATAATAGGATTTTGAGTTAAAACCCTTCTATAGTTATGAACAAGTCGATCCCTTATACTGATTGAGTAACGGATTTGAAATGAATATATGCATGAAATCCCTCTGCCCTCTAGGCACTTTTATTTCTATTCTAAGCATACATTTTATTCAACAAGGAATATATTAATACAGAATATGTTTTATTTCAAGGGACTTTGTTCATGTTTTGTAAAAGTTATTTGCGGTTGATAGTTTACTACACGTACGTCCAACCACCACCACTAACACACTACTATTCTCTAGCCACTATCATTCTAATCTCAACTTCCTTTCATTCCAATGCCCCAAACTCATTTCAATGTTTCAGGTGAAAGCAAATCAAAGTTGGCATAAATGGACAGCCCAACCCTAGAGAAAGTGATAGTGATAGGATATCAAACTTCCGAGATACGTAACGGTACGGACCTACATAATCTATTTGTTCTAGTATCATATCGCCTTAGGAATAAAACTAGCCATATTTACCCTTATTTCAGACTCCTTTCATCAAATGTATCTAGTCCACGTACCAACAGGAGTATATACTGTGTGCTAGGGGCTTAAGTAAGGGCAATCTATTTACTAACAACATTGCTAACACTATTACAGATTTAATGTAGATCTGCATTATACGACTACCAGGAAACTCAATTTGATATCTGTCTGCATTGTCAGCAAGCTGTTCACTTTTGTTCACAAAACAAGTCAAGATTTTCATTTATCGTGAGACATGTTGTTTCAGAAGTTATTTTTATCATTTTGTAATACAGTTCAGAATATACGGATTTATTTAATAAGGATTCTTCGTGTTTTATCAGTAAACGAGTAAAAACAATTTAAGAATGGAAATCACTTTCAATTTAAAATTTTTATAAAATATTAACATGTTTAATTAGAAAGGTGACAATAAGGAATTAGTACAATGAATACAATTTAGAATTTTATTAACCATTTTAATTCTTGTAATAATCTTAAGCCTTTAATGAAACAAAGAATTTAATTTCGAGTTGAAAAAAAGAAAATATTTTTCAATAGATTCGTTCTATTAGATTAAATTGTTCTTTTCTTCTAAGCAAGTTTCCCCAGTCTTTCTTTGAAAAGACTTTCAAAGGTTGCAATGCAATCGTTCACTCAACTAACAGTACTTGTAAGTTGTACAAAGTTACTTCTACTTTTTCGTCGAAAGCTTTCGCCTGTGTACCTGCAACCGTAACCTATACAAGGATTTTTTACAGTAAATTCGAAGGTTCTTTGATACAAGAAAATCTTTCATTTGGGAAACGCAACTGGCTTGAGATAGTGGGAGGTTAGAAAGAGTTGAGTCTGAAGTGAACAGTCAGTGGAGTTGGATTTTTCGGGCTTCATATCAGTAAATTTAGGGAGTAAAAGAGAAGTGAATCAGATAGAATAGGATTCCCGTTTTTTTAGGCTGATAATCCTCTAAAAGTCAAAGCCCATCTCATCTCAATCTCACTTTCTTCTTCTGTCTCGTTGTCCCTTTCTCCAAGTCTATCCGACCAGCCAATATCCAATCTAAAAGACATAGGTATCTATCCAAAATCCCAGGAACCTCGTTTCTTATTACATAACTTTTTTTCTGGTCTGCCTGTTAAAATCAGCAATGCTTTGGCCCAATAGGACCTACCAACGACCCAAAGTGCACTGATAGAGTGATATGACAACCGCAACCGACAAAACCATGATAATGTAATACTAAGACTTTTTCCTTTGATTGAATTTTTGTATCTTGGCAGATATGGTGATATCATCAGTGTCACCACTCACTACGCTATCATCGATCCTATGGAACGGGTATCAACTCACTTTATGAACTTTTTTTGAAAGAAAGAAAGAATACCAACTAAAAGACTAGTCATTTCTGGTACTAGTATATGGCATGAAAAGGCATGTAATAATTTGTCCCTATAATTTGAAAACCATATGCTAAAACCATATATTGTAGTTTGGGAAAGTTGATTGGACGGAAATCCTCTACTGCCTTTGGATTTGAAATGAATTTGTATGTCATGGACTAGCTTGCGTTGCTAAAATTGGGTAGGCACGTGGGAGTGCAGAAGTTTGAAATAGTAGTAAGTTTCAGTATTACAAGACTGTTCAGTATTAAGATGTCAAAGAAAGAAGTAAGATTGGATCGGATATTGCAAAAATTTTTGGATGCCTTATGTCTCTGCTGCTTACACTTCAATGTGATCTCTTCAACATATCAACGCTAATGCGATTGACATTTCTTGGTAACGCTTTTATTAAGGGTTATTCCTACAAATCAAATCAAATCAAATTCTGTGTTTATTATTGTGACATTAGATTGTATAATATGTGGGTACATATTGGTGCCA
>JAQGAA010001762.1:0-14537 GCA_034696425.1 Isotoma viridis | reverse complement strand
CCACAACCTTCTGGTATAATTCTTCCATCATCTAAAAATCAATATATTTTTTTAATTTCAAAATTCAAATGAGTTACGTGCCAAAAGGGTACAAAAGCCCTGGGTTTTTACCCCAAAAGACCAAAAACCTGGGGTTGTTTGGGCTTTTTAGGTTTTTTGACCATTTAGATTGAGAGTTTTTGAAAATTTAAATTCCTTAAGCTCAGAACTGAATAAAGCCCAAAACCCCAACCGAAAAAGGTTCCGAAAAAGCCCCAAAAAACCTGGACTAGCGTGTACTCCCCTGCTCACAGATCGTATAAATTATAAATTACCCAATTTAAAATCAGATTTTGACTTTCGAGAAAAAAACGGGAATGGAGGCAAAATTCTCATAGATTCGTTGATACACATTTCCAAATACTTTAATTGAGCAATATCAGCCAATGTTACTAATTGATTCGGATCTTTTTGAAACACGTGATCAATTTCTTGATGAACTTTCTCTTGACAATCCGGATTCGTAGCAAGGAAAAAGAGAGTAAAGTTAATCACTCTTGAAGTCGAATCTGTTCCCTAAACAAAAAAATAATTACTAATTACTAAATGGCTAATTAAACAACAGCTTTTTATTTTAAAATTAAATCTTTAAAAAAATATTCTTGTTACTCCAGCCATGAATGAGGAAATGTGATGATTTAAATGCTTTTCATCTTGAAACAAATGAGAATCCAACATAATATCTAACAAGGATTTGCATTCCTCTAAATAACAATTCAAAATTAATTACTAAAAAGTTGGTTCAATTAATTTTTTCTAATTTCCGACTATACCTTCCCCATTTTCTGCCCGTTTTTCAGCCAAAAATTTCCGTCTTTCTTCAATAATCTTACACAATTAATGAAAAACAAACAGTTAAAATTGTAATTAGATGCACTCCGTGAATTTAACATTCTTAATTACTATTTAATTAGTAATAATTATCTACCTGTACATTTGCATTAAGACAACCTTCCAAAGCTTTTTGTTCTGCTTGTTCATTTCCAAAAATTGTAGAAATTATGGGTAAGCTTAACCAAGGTTTAAGAAATAATCTTGTGATTCCACTTCGAATCCTGTATTCATTTAAATTCTTAATTTTATAATGCTCAATTTAATATTTTAGGAATTCTAAGACTAAAATAAAAAACGGTTTAAAGCTTAAAAAAGCAAAAGGTTTTTTCAGTCCTACTTATTAATTTTGAGGTTAAATTCGGGCTATACTTAATATACTTAATACAAATATACTTACGTGCGCATAGCGTCAACATAACTTTTATCCGGTGCACGTTGTATATCCATACTGCTTCCTAGTGTAGCTCCTAAATTGTAAAAAATAATACTTTACATAGATCAAAATTATGTCTTTTTCAAGATTTATACAAAAATCCGGGTTGAATTATTAATTAACTAAAAAGTTTTAATAATTATTAAATTTTAATTAAAAAAATACTCACGTGTAACATTTTCCAGAACAAGTGAAGTAAAAACCGGAAGTAAGTTTTGAGGTTGCGTTTTATTATTTTGAAAATTCTCATCTAAAATGTCCATAAATGTTTTTGCCCCTTCGTTAAAGCATTTAATAAATTCATCAAATTTGTTAAAACTAAATCCATGGTTCAAAATGTTTCTTTCTTTTTTCCACTGTTTTCCTAAATAATTAATATTTTAACTCATTTAAAATTAGCAATCCAGAGTAACAATTAAAAGCACAACAATGCAGTTTTCCACAATATTTAAATACCTTTTGAAGTGGCAAGTCCATTTCCAACATATTTACTTAAAAATTTATACTCATCCCCTTTTTCAATGAAATTCCATGAGTTTACAATTTTCTTAAACAAAAATGTTTCAGAATTTTATTTCATTTCTGATTGTTTTTAGAAATTTATAGACAAAATATTAAAATTATTTATTTTTGAAGAACAAACTTCTATTATTTTAGGTTCCATTGTTAATATCCTTGGCTCATTGAGACGCCAAAGACGTGCGGTTTTTCCATATTGTTCCATATATCCTGTGAGATGTTTCTGAATTTCTAAAAAAAAAAAAATTTCAACAAATCCAGAAGAATTTTTCAAAAATTTTGAATATTTTCCTAGCTTTTAAATTCCATTTTATATGTTTGTTTTACCTCGTTGCTTCCCAAGAAAAACGCCCGCATTGCCTATAAAAGGAATAATAGGTCCACCCGGAAATCCATTTAAATTTTGTGCTCTTCTTGTCCACTTCGTCTCAATCAAAAATTTAATTAACAAAACGACAGTTAATGTTACAAAAATTGTAAAAATGGAAAATGAGCTTTTCTCTGAAGGGGTTGTAAATATTGGATCTGTCCACAAGTCCATTTTAAAGCACGTTTATAAAAACAATAGCGAAACTGTTACAGAAAACCCTTTGTATTTAAAGACTTGAAACAAAAACAAGGTAATTAAGCCTTAATTGAAACCAATTACTTCATGGACGAAAAACAAAGGTATAAAAAGCATAAAGATAAACGTAAAAAATAATTGAGATCTTTTAAACATTTATTTTTTTATGTTAGTTACGCATTCAAAAGTTGAGAAATAATTAATTACTAAATCATAAAATTCCTGTAATTTTAAAACCCAATCTTATTTTCTGATTGAATATTAGTTTGTGGTATTTTGGGTTTTTTTAATTTAAACTTTAAAGAATTGAGATTTTTGAAAATTGAAAACCTCATAAGTGTTTTTCCATTCAAGTAGATATCATAATGAGCATATTTAGTACTTTCAAAAACTTATAATCATATGTGTCTTCTATTGACTTCTGCTTGAGATATATTTTCTATAGTCCTTAGTAAAAACTCGAAAAAAATAAAAACCATAAATCTACAAAACCCGAAAACACACCAGGTTCTTGAGGTTTTAAAACAAACAAATTTTCAGGATTTTTCAGCGAAAAAAAATCCCGGGTTTCTTAAACCCTTGTATTTATGAACTACTTTTACCAATTGTATTAATGGAGGAAACATACCTAATTGATAATTATTCCAAAATTGCACAATGATCATTGCCTTTTTTAATTTCCCTACTTATGACGCAAATTAAATTAAATTAAATTATCAAGTGTTTCCTTTATTTCTGGAAATCTGGTTACAACTTTTATTTAAAAACATGAGGAATTACCATTAAATCATGGAATGCCTTTCAATTAAACAAGAATTTATTATTCAGTTCCAAATCTTTTATACAATTTGGTTTCATTGAATGAAAAATCGCACAATAAATATCAAACTAATGTATTTTATAAACCCAAGTGAATTAACAATACAATAGATTTTTTTAGCATTAAAACTGATGATCTTTTTCCGGTTTTGCAAGTTCATGTAAAACCTGGATTTGATTTCGAAGAGAAAGAGCAATTTGATTAAGATCATCTTTAGTCAAAATCTGAGAACTGCCCATGACAATCAGTCCAATTCCATTGTTGTAACTGACAATGTGGATTCCCAATCCTGTAAACAATTCCTTCTTAAAATCCAATCATATTTTTTAAAATAATTTAAATTAAAGATTTCACAATAAAACAAAAACTTAAATAAACAAAAAAAGCACTTACCAGCACACCCAGGGAGAAGTTGTTCATTAGCATGGCATGTTTTAAAAACAAACTTAACTTTGGGCTTTACTGCGTCATTGTTTAGACGATGGACGGATAATCCCACAAGGCTGTGAAATACTTATAAATGTTTTTGACCTCCATCATGATCCTGACCTCTTTCCAAATCCTCAGACATTTGACCCAGAACGCTTTAACATTGAACAATCCAACAAAAGGAATCATTTCGCTTACTTACCGTTCTCAGCAGGCCCTCTTAATTTTATCGGTATGAGTTATAAAATCATTATTTAAGCCTCTATGTTAAAACAAAATATTTGCTCATTGTATTTAAATGACTTCAGGATGGAAATTTGCAATAAAAGAATTGCAAGTGGCTTTAGTTTACATCCTGAGAAAATACAAAGTTGGAACAAAGCAGATGTACCAAGATTTAGAATTTGTCCCTTCACTGCCTGCAGACAGTCACCCCAAAATTCATTTATCTTTTTCATTGTTCTAATTTTTGTCACAACAATCCTGTGTTTTTTTAAATGCTTTACTTCCGTTAGGCTAAATTCGGGAACTAAAAATTCATGTTTATATTTTTGAACATTTAATCTAACATTTTAAAAATAAGAATACAATAAAAGTTAAAAAAATAAAAATGTATTTTTATTTTCGCACGTTTTCTAACCTAACCTAACCTTTTAAATTAGAAGCAAAAATTTGCAATCTTCATTTAAAAAACTTAGGTTAGGTTAGAACGTGCGAAAAAACATTAATATTTAGATGCGGAAGATATTCCTTAAAAATTACGGCCGCACGATTGTATGGATTCGTACTTTCAACTATGTCCAAGAAACTTTAGAATTTTTGATGGTGATAACAAAAGGTGGTAACATTTAACATACGAACTCAACATTCGCTTTTAATTTTATTTTATAACATTCTAGGTATTCTTTATTTCAAAAGGTTAGGTTAAGTTTAAACTTGTTAAAAACTTGAACTTCCAGTTCTTGAAGATATTTGATAGATTTACGGCTCCATGATCCCACGGATCCGTGCTGCCTCCCCCTGAAGAAGATTTAGATTGTTGAGAGGTGGTTACAAGAAGTGGTAGCATTTTGTAGGGGTAACAAAATACTTTTTCTAAGTTAAAGTGGTAACATGTTACTACCCTACCCCAGATAATACACTCCAAACCAAAGTATATTTTTATCCTAATTTTTTCTTGATTTCATCTGTTTATGAAATAGATTTACCCTTTTTAAGATAAGGAAATTATAATTATAATTTTAAATGACTATTCATCCATTTCTAGCTTTAAGGATATGTAAAATTCCAGCATTGCCAATAATTAGAACAATAAATCCACTCGAAAATTAAGCAATCTGGCTCTTTTTGTTAATCAAGTCTCGAATACAAATTTACAAAGAACGCCACCTTTAATGTAATGAAAAGGTGAAAACATATATAGGCATATATAAACATATATAACACTTTAAGTTTAACTATTGAATTTTTCGAGTGCATTTTAATTAATTAAAGTTTCAAATATAGCCAGAAACGATAAACAAAAAATACTACAGTAGTTGAAAATACAACAAGTTCTTATTTATTTATTGTCTCAAGTCAGGTATTTCAAAATACCCGGGTATCATGTTACCCGATTTTTAAAGAATCCAAGAATCCGGATATTTTTAAATACCCGGGCATTATGCCCCATATTTACTATATACTGTATATATCCTATGCACTATATATCAATCCCATATGTTTACTATGTACTATATATACCATTCATTTATTCTATGCTATATATAGTATAAATAAAACTGTTATATGTAGACGTGTGGAAGGGTGGTCCGATTGAACCTATATTTTAATGAAAAATCATCCGTAAAATTAGAAATGTGTATGCCAAATTTAAAGTCTCTAGGTCAAACAATTGTTGAGTTATCGTGACGACGGACGGACAGACAGACAGAAGTAATTTAAAAAGCCCTCAATTACAGAATTTACCACTTTATACCATAGACTTTATAACTATATATATATAACCTAGACATGACAACCCTCCAAAATCAATAAGACAAAGTGTGATGATGATTTTAAATGAAAGGGTGCATCTGGGGTCATGGATACATAATTGGTACATTTTGGTGTAAAAATTCACGCAAATTTGTCAAGTTGGATTAATTTATTTGTATTTTTAATACAATAATTTTTTACCATTTTAAATTACCTATTTTTGCTGTACATTAGCCTATAACCTTCACACATACTACTTTGTACCTAAATAGAGCTTAATTTCAGAAACTATGGGTAAAAAATATTCTATTATAAAAAGCTGCCTGACTCGCTCTGAAGATCCAAATGCATCATTTCATAAGTAAGGTTTCTTAAATGCAAGATAATTTACTTCAGACTTGTTCAATTATTATAATTATTTTCATATAATACACTAGAATTTCATAATTGGAAGGGAATCGTCAGCAGTGGCTTGAATTCATATCTCAGTCAAATAAAGCCTTCCAGTACACTATTACAGACAACAGTTCTATATGCTCAAAACATTTCAAGCCGCGTTACTTTTTTAGGGATCACATAACTAAACGGAGAATAATTCAGGGTCACTATCCTTCTTCATCAAATGGGACTTCATTTATTAATACGGTTTTAATAAAATTGATACAATTTATGAAGCCAATTATTATAAAATGCAACATGTTATAAAAAGACAATTATCTTTATTTCAGATTAAATCTAAATGCTTTCTTGAGGAAGATAATGAACTGGATCGACTGAAACCCAAGGTCGAAAACACCGAAAAACTTTTAAATGAAACCACGGAGAAGCTGTTTAAACTCAAGCAAAAATATGAAGAAGCTCAAAAGTAAACCAGGGCTCTTCGTCAATGCGTTACAAGAAACAAGGAATCGGACAAAAGAAAACAAAAAGAAATTGTCGATTTGAGAAAAGAGTTGAAGAATTGCAAAAAAGTAAAAATTCATGCAGAGCAACTCAATCAAGTTTCTCTAAAACATACAAAAGACAATGGATCTATTCGGCGCATTTTTATAGAAATTCTGCTATGCCAAGTAAAATCCGTAAAATTTCCAGAAGTCTTAAGGGAATTTGCCTTCCAGCTTTATTATTACTCTCCACGAGCTTACAGATTTTTGAGAGCAGAGGTAGAGAACACACTCCTTCACCCTAGAAGTTTCAATCCTTGGCTTCAATTTATTGCCACTAAACTAGGTAAAATAGATCTTTGAAAATGATTTTACAAAAGTGCAACTTAGTGGTTTCTTAATTTCAAATCCAATCGTTTTTGATTTAGGCTTGCTTCAAATATCCCTTGACTATATTAAATCTCGCAATTCAGATTCAAGTTATCGTCTCTACTACGCCCTTGTACTTGACAACATCAATATAAGACAACAAATAGTATATGATGATGGACAAATGAAAGGCTATGTTAACTACGGTGGATTAGCTGTCGAAATTTAAAAAATCCGATGTGGCTAAAACCGCTTTTTTTGTCTTGGCATGCGAAATTAATGGAAATAAAAAAATTCCAATTGGATACATCCTTACTAATGGATTAAAAGCAGACCTAATGAGTTCATTATAGACCTTTCATTTTAAAATCTTCATCACAGACTTTTTTCGTTGAATTTTGGAATTTTTCAGGGGTTGTAATGTCCAGGTTATATATATATGAATTGGAAATTTCGTTGTTTCATAATTTTTAAGAAAATTAATTTGATAAAAAAGATTTTTAATTTGAGTCTATAAAATAGTTTTACAATGTCATCGTAACATTGAACTACATTTCAATTAACAAAGAAAGTAACCATACCATTTACTTCTCTATTTTGTCATTCCACGCGTTTTTATAGTAATTTTTGTGGCAATTACTCACCATTTTACCCATTCAGTTATGTTCAGCATAAGGAAAATGCATTGCAGACACAGGACTTTGCATTTCCGGCTCCAATTTACTTTTTCATTTTTACTCATGTCAAAATATTACTTTTTGATAAAAATAAATTGAACTGAAGAAAGAAGGTGATTTTATTTTTTATTGAAAAATTGCATTTTTAAGTTGCTTTTGCAGTATAACAAGTTGTTTCTTATTCAACAATTTCATATTTTTTTGTTCAACTTTTTAAATAATAAAAGAATTCAATAGCCACGCATGCTGTGTAACATCCCTGTATATATAGTCTGCGTGCATAAAGCCAGGATAATCACCTGGAGGAATACAGGAAATGAAAATGCGTGTCTGCAAAACTATTCAACAAACCATATAATTTATCATTTTTATTTAAACTATGCAATTACATAAAAACAATTACTTATCGTGAATCCTTACAATAATATAAAGTACTTTAACCTTATGGGGAATTTGGTTTATAATTAATTTCTAAGAATTCCACTCTTTCAAAGTCAATAACCTCTTTTATGGGATTATTCAAGAATAATTACCGAGTGTATAAAGAACCCAGACAGATTTCATAAAAAAAACGCCAAATTGAGCATTTTTAAAAATTTTTCAAACTAACTTAATTAGAACCCCATGGGGAATTAATCCTTCAAAGTTTGGAGTAAATATTTAAAACCAAAACATTAAAAAAGTTTTATTTTAAAAAACATAAATCCATCTCAAAATTTCAAATTATAATTAAAAATTTTATAAAAATTAAAAAAAAATGTCATCTTTATCCTGGGCTATTCCGTCTTTCCTGGAAAAGTTTAAAGTTTGTTTTTACTTCGTACGATTTCATTTTTCTACATCTTTAAGAAGAAATATTCCGGGGGAATTGTACTTTTGATGATAAATCACTATAATCTAGTTTTCTCACGAAAAACGCTTAAACTTACACATAAAATATTTTGTAATAATAACTACTTTACAAAGTAAAAATTCCCCATGCAAGATGTTATCAAACTCTCCTAAGGTATTTTATTTACTCCCTAAACCAACTCAAAACTAAATTCATTCCATCAGTAGCAAACCAATTGCAAATCAACCCACAGCAAAACAAATTTAATTAATTTAAAACAAATTTAAATCAAAATGATATTTCAAACATCATTTTTGAAACTTGTAACATTTCTCCTATCCCTTGTAACACTCTTTTTGCTCCCACTGATAATCCTGCTATCCTTCCCCCTCGTCCTTCTACCGCGCTACCTTCTCTCCAAAATTGTCCCATGGTTCAACCCGTCCCTAGGGAAAATGGTGACATCCCTAAGCAGTGTTTTATCTTCAGACAAAATGTTCTCAAATCCAACTTCCAACATCCTAGTAAACTTAACCCTAGAAGGAAACCTAGATTTCGAAGAATGTTGCACCAAATTACAAGAGAAACTCCTGGATTCAACTTTAGCCAACTCTTCATTAAAATATCCCGAACTCCGTCAATACATAACTCCGTATTTCGGGTACTATTTTTGGAAATGGGATCCCTCATTTGATATAAAAAACCACGTAAAAATCCACCAACACTCCAAAGAGAGATTCAGCCAAGAGGATATGTTACTCTTGCGAGAAGAACTCCTAAATAAACCCTGGGACAAAAAGAAACCCTTATGGGAATTTATAACTGTTCCAAATTACTACCCAGATCTACCCGCATCTTCTTCCGGGCCATTCACAGAAATCATTTTGCGATTTCATCACTCTTTAGGGGATGGATATTCCGGACTTACTCTTTTAGTCAACAACTTCTCTGAAAACAAACAAGAATTTAGTAACGCAATTCCAGCTAAATTCCAAAAGTCTTTTGGACAAACAATTAAATACATTTTAATCGCTCCTTTTTCTATTTCTTATAAAATAACCGAACTGATAATCCTTCCACTACGTAATTATCCATTTAAACTTAAATCCAAGCAACAGAAGTTATCAAAGTTTCTGGTTGACACTTCGCCCAGAATTCCAACTTCTCATATAAAACAAATCAAATCCCATTTTGATGTTTGTTTTACAAGTGTAATATTTTCTATTTATTCTGGGCTTTTAAGGGAAAGTCTTCAACTTAAGAATTTACCTGTTCCTAAAGAAATACCCTGTTTTTTACCTTTTCCTGTCCCGGGACATTCTGCAAAGCTGAGAAATGAATTGTAAGTTTTTAATTTTTTTAAAAATGAATTTATTTTTAAATTTTTATTTATTTAATTTTTTAGGACTGGAGTTTATGTAAACTTACCAATAGGCGAACCAGATCCGGTCCAACGTCTTAAATTAAACGACAAGAAATATGAAAATCTAAAAAACTCGCATCTTCCTCTAATATTTACTTATGCAATTAAAGTTGGGGGTTCATTGTTGAGATTTTTCCTCAGACCGCTTTCAAAGAATAGACAATTTCCAGTCGGGCTGTCGAATTTCCCTGCTGGAAATACTTTAATGTATTACAACGGACAGAAGGTTGTTGATGCGTATTTTAATGTTCAAGTTCTACCCGGGTGTTGCGGTAAGAAGCAATTTATTAAAAATAATATTAATTCATTAATTGTGAAACTAAAACAATTCAATAATTTTAATTAATTAATTCAGGGGTTGGAGTATTCATACTTAGCTACAATGACGGAATACGTTGGTGCATTACGGCCAGTTCGGAAATTTTTAGTAAGCAAGAGCTGCATCAGATGATAATGTCCATTCAAAAACAAATCCACGAATTAATGCAATATGCAACATAAGCATTTAAAATTTAAACATTTAAAATCTCTGTTCAGAGTTTAAACGGATTAAAAAACAGCATAAATACAAAAAAAAATTCAGACTTTTTGAAACATGAAAAATAATGAAAAGATGAAACAATTAACAATTAATTAATTAGTCAGTAATTCCTAATATAAAGTCGAATACACTGTATTTGAAATGACAAACATAAAAGTTATTTTTGCAGTGTAAACTTAATCCATGATTGTTAATTTAATTAAACTTGTTTTTTCTTTACAACTTAAATTTTTTTCAATGTTTTCTAAAAAAATTACAAAAACTTTAAGATTTAAAATAAAATTTTTTTTTAAGTATTTAGAAGAATTCAAAAACATTTCATCTTTCGTAAATGTAATTAAGAATTTATATTCGTATGAAAGTTATTGGGTGAAGCTAAAACTAAAACCTATACATAAAGTGACTCTATTACATAAACGATTGTATAACTAATTACTAATTGGATCATAGCCCTTATTGGTTTTATAAACCGGGGTTTCTTTAATTATCACTAAAAAAATTATATTTAATAAAAATCATTTAGTACTCCACACTCTGTTGAATTACGCTCGAGATAATAAATAACGAAACAATTTTTATAGCAGTTCACATTATAAAGATAATTATCGTTTCAGACTTTTTACTCACGTCTTATTATTTTCCTTAAATCCATCAAAAGCTTTATTTTTAATAAACTTTTCCAATCCAAAGTTTTACGACCGTGTGTATCTTTAAAAATATAATTTAGCGTAATAAAGAAACGCTAAAAAGTGCTGATTAGATTGAATTGATATTTATGATATGCATTGAGATTCAATTGAATTTTGAACCACAGGATTTGTTTAAAATTCCACGTTTGTAAATTAATTTTACAAATTTCCTTCAAATTAGAGTTTATTTTTATTTGCATCCTCCTGTGGTTTAAAATTTAATTGAATCTTGAGTTTTTTTATCCTTTCCTTAATGCCTTAACCTCGCTAACGTTCGTTTATTACCATATCTCTAGTATGTTGCGCGATTAATATTAAATAAACCATGACAAATGGATAAGGAAAAGCATTTTTATAAATGCAGTGAACGTTTTTGAAATTTTTCAAAATTTTTCAAAATTTTAAAATTGGCAACATTATATTGAAGAGCAGCACATGGGCTGTCCAATGATACCCCATTTGTCTATATTGGTATACATTTGAGACCCTGACGGTCATGACCTTTGTAAATAGTCCGATTGACCCCATCTTTAAACTTGACCTGAGATAGAGCCCTTAGAAACTGTGTACCAAATTTGGAGTGAATTGTACAATTACTTCGAAACTTATCGAGACAACAGACAGACAGACAGACAGACACCACACACGTTTACATAAAGCATTTATAATGCGTAATAAGGATTCTCACTTTAATGGGAAACTGTATTGTTGCAAATATTCCATTTAAAATGAACTTTTGAGACCATTACTAAATACATTAAGCTCGTCCCAACTCCTCTTGTATTCTTCGTTCTCTGGGCGTGGGCATAGTGGAAATTTCAATTAAAAATGAATTCCTTAGAAGGCGGTCAAAGGTCAATTATTCTTATTACGTTTATCACATTACTCATAGCTGTGTTTTTTAAATTTTTACTCCACACTCGATTGACAAGAAAAGCCCAATTGGTAAATCAATTTCCAGGTGCAATCATCATTCCATTTATAGGCAATGCTCGCATTTTCTTTGGAAATTCTAAAGGTAGCACACATTTGTAATAATTAAACATTAATTATTTGTCTTAAGAAAACCTTGGCTAGTGTTTTTTACATTACAGATCAAATTTATTACTTGAAAAAACTATTTTAAAAAGCATTAAATTATTAGAATTTCAACTCAAATCGTAATTCTTTGGTTTTATTCCAGATTTTCAAAACAAGCTCAGTTTATACATGAAAAAACATGGAAAAACCGTGCGTATTTGGCTAATGAACAAACCCTTGATATGGACTATTGAGCCTACAATAATACAAGTTTGTTTTTACAGTCGTTGTGACATTTATCCCAGAATTAAACAAATTAATTTTTATTAAATTGTTTGTTAACCAAATTGAATTTTCCAGAAGCTTCTTACCTCTCCAAATTTTATTGAAAAAGGAGATTATGCTTATTATTGCATAAAAACATTTCTTGGGAATGGGCTTATTACTTCGGAAGGTAAGTTCTTTGGTGAATTGCTTAAATATTAATTAGTGTTGCAAAACACTAAATGTAAATGTTCATGGTGTCTGTCTGTGTGTTCCATTATTATAATTCAATGTGGTTTATCAAATACTCACAAATATTTTTTGCAACATAGACAAAAATGTGGTATCACTTAAAAGCTCATATACATTTTTGGTTAAATGCTATAAATTGAACAGGGTACGTTAGGAATGCCGGCGTTTTCTCACTAAACCTTTCTCACCCAACAATTCTCCCTCTACCTTTCTCCCCCAACCTTTCTCCCCCAACCTTTCTCCCCCTGGTACACTTCGTCCCCTGGTACATTTCATCCCGGACACTTATCCCCTGGTACATTTCGTCCCCGATTATTTCTCACTTAAACACTTCTCCCTCTGAACATTTCTCACCTGATCACTTCTCCCTCTGAATATGATACTGATAATTTGGGTTTGTGTTTTTTAAAGGTTTCTTGTGTATTTTTTTCAGTTGGGGTTTTGGGGTTCTTAAAAAACTGTCAATCTCAAAGGTTTTACTCATCAAAATACATCCGAATATGCATGTTTACCATCAAAAAGTAAAATAGTCATTTATCCTGACTTCAACTTGAAGTGAAGTTGAATTAATTTCAATTGAAAAACCCTAAAAAAGAGCCTTAAAAACCCCAGGGTTTATCATACCCTGAAATTCAAATACTCTCACTTGATTCATTGACCAAACAAATGAACATTATCACCATTATTAGCATTCATATTCAAATTATCTTTTTTGCTTTTACAACACTTTAATGCATCCACTTGTCATGGTTTATTTTCTTATAGGAAAACAGTGGAAAGTGGATCGAAAAATACTCAATCCTTTTTTTAATTACAATCAATTCCACGGGTTTGTCCAAACCTATAACTCAAGTGCAACTACACTTCTCGAGATTCTCAATGAGAATTTGAGAAATAACTCATCCCAACCTCAAAACTTTCAGCCAGTATTTGCAGGAATGACACTCGAAGTAATAATAAGTGAGTAGTGAAAGTAAACAAAAGTAGCGCTAAATACTTTTTACGAATGTTTCTCCTGCCCTTTCATTAAGAATAAACTACATTGCGAATTAATTCATGATTTAATTAAATATTTGAACAGACTTAAGTCTAGGAAATAACTCGGCTATTCAACGTTCACCACATGAACCTTTTGTTCAAGCTTTGCACACGTGAGTAAACTAAAGTCCTTGAAACTTTATTCAGAATGATGTTTGAAGTTTCTCAAAATTTCTTTTTATATTTTAATTCATATCCAGGATTACTGACGGAGTAACACAATTGTTTTTTAAACCCTGGTTAGCATTACCCTTTTTTCGTACAAGTTTTGGAAATCATGCGAGCCAACAAAAGTCACTCAAGATTTTTCATAAAATACAGTTACAGGTAATTTATTATTATATTGCAATTCGAAATAATCCCCCCAAACAGGGTAATTAAACTTAAAACGGCTTTGGAGTCACAATAAACCATAGTAAATATTCTATTTTAAATTGATTTTTTGTTTTAATGATTAATTAAGGCTTTAGAAGAACGACGAAGAGTTCTGACTCTGCAAAAGAGTGAAAGCATTCAAGGTAAAAGTATTTTCAATTCTATTTTCATCTTATAACTTGCTAATTAACTAAAATGTTGATTGAGCAGCAGATCGTACAAAATGTCTAATAGACATTCTGCTAGAATCCCAGATATCTAAAAATGAAATGGATTTTTCTGATCACATTCGTACAACCATTGGTGCAGTAAGAACAATCACAACTTTCCATTACTGCTACTACTAAATATACATCATTTTAATAAGTATCACAGATACTAGAAAATGTTACAAACTTTCTATTATTTCCGCATCCAATTACAATTTAATTCTCTAAACAATGGATTTCATTTCCTTGTCATTCGACGTTAGTTTTTAATGGGACAAATATAATCGACCTGCAAAATTAATGAATTTGGCGAAAGAAATTAATGAATTTGGTTATTATAGACTTGTG
>JAQGAA010001761.1:0-14537 GCA_034696425.1 Isotoma viridis | reverse complement strand
GGGATTTCTTTCAGTGTTTCGAGTACAACTCGTGAGTACGAGTGGACAATTACTCTCTGAAATAGAAACAAATTCAACATTTAATTTTTACACGAGTTAGCATATGTTCTTAAAAATTCGAATTGTATTTTGAAACTTACAGCGCCATCATAAATAAAGGGAGCTCCACTTTTTGCAATTTTTTTGATGGAGTTTTCACATCTTTTTAAATACTTTCCTCCTTCTTCGAGCATTAATTTGGTCACCGTTGAAATATCCTAAAGAAACAGTATTTTACTTAAAAGTTCATTCGAATTAAAATTGTCAGAGATGAATTTAAATTTACTTAATTTTTATAAAGATGTCTCACCGCACTTTCGATAGTTCCGAGATACAGAGTTGTGTAACGAATGAATTGAGCGCATGCAGAACTCACAGCTAATTTTGACTTTCCGACTGGAATTTCCTCAAGAAATGTAACAGCTGCTCGAATATCTGTTATCAATCCGTTTAGTGTGGATCCTGTTGGATTTCAAAAAATTTTACATTGTAAATATAATTAAGTTTTAAAACTGATTATTTAAAAAGCAATAAAAGTATAAATCAACTTACCATCGTATTTCTGAATGAAATAAATCAGCGTTTTTACTGCAGCGATCGCTGGATTCAAATCTCGCCTTTCTTTTATTTGAGTAGTGAAAATTTTTGTGATTTCTAAAAGCCAAAAATAATGAGAATTCAAAATTACTAATTTGTAATTTAGTATAAAAAATATATATATCTACTTCTATGAAAAAATCAAAACCCAAAAATTGGCAATGATTAATTATTTGTAATATTTGCGCTTGCGCTTACCATCTTGAAGCGACATCGTTGTTACAGTTCATTTCACTTGACCTTATACCTTTCTAATAGTTAAATTTAAGGTCAAAGGTTAAAGGTAGAAACTCACTAGTACAAAATATCTTTAGATTAGTTAATCAACTTGTTTTAAAAATTATGATGAAATCTCATGCTCCAGTTTCGAATCGATTGAAATTGAAACTTTCACTTGACTTAATTATTACTCATAATTTAAATCCCGATCCCAAAATATACAACGCTGGGGTACAATGAGATGTAAAAAATTATTTTAATTAGCTTCGAATTTTGGACAGTCTGATTACTTTTTGAATTTATTCCTTAAAACTGAACAATTCGTTATGCAAATGTTTAAAATAATAGAAATTACAAGAAATTGATAAAATACAATTAAGCCCAAGGCATAATAAAAAAATGTATGGAAAAAAAATCTGGGGGTTGGAAAATCCAATTGAAAATGGTTTACCTTATCATTTCGATAAGCTTCTGAAAATAGTTCGTCTATTTTTCTTAGGTGAGGCAAAAGATAAGCATCAAAGGTTTGCTTATTCTTTCTTTATTGTTCTGGAGTTAATGCAATTGATAACTAACATTTCCATTTTATGCACATTTATTTTTAAGATTTTAATTGTTTTATGTAAATTGATATAAGTTTTACTTTAAAAATAATAACAAGAAAAACACACTGAATAATAGAATAAATAATTATTAACGAAAAATCTAAAGAACATGATACGGTTAATTTTTTAATACTTTTATTATTCCATTTGATTCAAAGCGCATTTCCGATTAAACATATTCTCATCTGATAAAATCCATTTATTAGCAATTTGTTTCCTTCCAAGAACTGTAGGACATCCAGCTGCACCAAAAAGATTCATAAAAGTAAATTATTATAAAAAATTGCATGTATTTTGTTTTTTAAATATTGTTAAAAATTCTTAATAAAAACTTGCCATGCATCGTCCTTAAATCTACACTTCCGTTTTTATACAAATTATACCACATAAGAGCAGAGCCTTTCTTAGGCTTTGTAGAAGTGCCCATTATAGGGAATGCTGTAGACCCACCCATTTGAACATCATTTAGCTGTTGAAAAAAATTAGCAAGTTTAACTATTTATTTTTGAAATTTTAAATTTTTTTCATAAAGGAATAATTTCCAAAATTCTAAAATATATGTTTCACTTACATACATCATAAACGTAACTATTCTATTTCCACCATATTTCCCTTCAAGCTGGTTATCTGTTAGCTTTTTAAAGAAAAATTGTGTGTTTTTGCAAAAATTGACATTATTTAGAAATATGGAAATTAGTGTTTAAAATAATTACCGCATCCCGATGAATATTATAATGTGAACCTAAAGCACTATAATCTACAACTTGTAGTTGTTCACTTGAATTCCTTTCAATTAGGTTTAATCCTGTTGCAAACTGGATTTGTTTGTAAAGTGGCAAAAGAAATGAGTTTTCTGGTAGATTATTGTCAATCCATCCTGTTAAGGAACTTCTAGGGTTAAATGATTTCATATTTGGCTTGTCAACAGGGTTGAAAACACTAGAACGGTTTAATAATGGAGCTGAAGCCTTTTTAATTTGAGTGATCTTATTGTTCCCAATGAAATCGTGAATTTGAATTAGTTCAGGGTCTAAATTAAGCTGCTCGATTTTTAAAGGGTTTATTTTCCAGTAGGGGTGTTTTTCAGTTTCTAACCAACAGTGGAGTTTGGATTTTTCTAAGTTTGTCTAGAAATTGAGGGTGAAAAGTAAAATTTTGAATTTTTTTATGAATTTAAGTTGCAAATATAAAAAGATATAAAAAGAATACTTTAATATTCATAAAAATGTATCATGCCCATCGTTCTAAAAATCAATTACAAAGAATCTAATTAACTAATGAATTTCAACAATTCCTTCCATTACCTGAAAGTTTTTCCCTACACAAAGGTCCCGATATTCCATATCAGCACTGCTTTTATCACGTAAGCCAGCAACTTCTTTACGGATTATTTTTGACATTTTTACCCCTGTTTTAAAATCGTCAGATATCTTGTTAGCAAATAGATGAGTACTAAATTGTGGAGGTCCCATTTCATGTTCTTCCCATTCCTGGTTGTGCTAAATTATTCATACAGGATACAAAATTAGATTACAATTTTAATTATTTTAATCATTTTAATGGAGATAATTCCATAAGACTTACGTAGATAATCGCAGACTTGATAAGTTTAGTAATTTCTTCCTGTGTTACTTCACCATGGTCCTTAGTATTTGTTGTAAGTCTGAGAGATTCTTTAAGCCATTGTATAGCTATTGCAAGTGCTCCATTTTCCAAAGCAAACTTTCCAATATTATAGCAATCTATAGCCCTTAATGTCGCGTTTGTTTTGAATGGCCCTATTTTCCCTGCTGCAAACTTTTTAAAGATTGTATTTTTTAAAGAATTAATTGTTTTTAGTACTGTGCGAAACAACTATTTAATTTATAATACAATTTAAAGCATACCCTCTTGACATTAAAATCATAGACCTCCTGAATTCGAATCAATCCATGTAAAGCATCTGTTAAATCCTCTTCGTCCGGCAATGACTTGACTTGAATTTCAAATCTTTCCAATTTGTACAAAATGCCTATAGTATAAATTGCATTAAATGGCTTACTTTTTTGAGTAAATATAAACACAGGAATTCAATATATTGTTTAAAACTTACGTGCATTATCTTTTAAAAGATCTTCTTTCATTTGTTTGTAAGTCAAAGCGAGTCTGTTAATTAGTCGAAACATTAAAATAGGATTTTTAACAATTAAACGTGCTTTTTCTTCTCTTGTATTAATACTGAATTGACTTTTTGGCATTTTTGAACTTGATTCAAAGTCTTCAAGGTATCTAGCATAAAAAGCATAAAATTTGAAAAATTAGAAGCCATTATAATGTCATTTTCTTAGATCTTTTAACAAGAATTTAATTCATTAAAATATTAAACCTTCCTTTACCTTTGAATACTTTCCGAATTCACTTTAGACTTATTTTTTCTCTGTAGCTTGGCAAAGTAATCTCGCAATTTATTGTACAAAATTATTTCTGAATTAGCTAACATTTTCAATTTATTTGTATCAAGAGTATACAAAATGTTTGAAGTATTTGGCTTATCAAAAATCACTTCTTCCTTTAAGTTTGATAACTGTAGATCCGGTAAGATACTTTCAGTTTCTTCAAATTCATCGTTTTCATAACTATCTTGAGTTATTTGATCAATGTAATCTGGTTCAATCTCTTCATTGACATCGACCTCAGTCTCCCATTGTTTTTTAGCTTGTGCTTTCTTATTTTTTTGTGGATTTTTGTATAATTCTTTTTTACTGGATTTTATGTTTTGAAATATATTGTCAGTATTGTCATCCTCACTGAATTTGGAATCGGGTGCAACTTCTAAAGTAGTTTCTTCATCTGTGTCTTCCGATACTCCAATAATGACATCTTTCTTTAAGTTTGTGATTGGGGGAGATAGGTCAATCTTAATACTTTTTATAGTTTTTTTTACAGCACCTTTTACCTCAGCTGTGTCATTTTCATCTGTGACTAAGTTATCTTCTTCAAAGTATGTAGACTTGAGGGTTTTTTCTGTATTGTCTTTTGTCAATCCGGGTTCCTTTCCTTTGTGTTCAGCTTCAACCAGTTTCACAGTAGGGGTTTCTGGCTCTGAACTAACGATGGTGATTTTTGTGATTGAGTAAATTATAAAAATTTTGAATGTTAGAGTTGTGTAGGAACTTAAGGATGATTTCTTCATGGTTTTTTCAGCCAAGTCAAATCGTTGGATGTGAGCGTTTCTTAAGAAAGCTTACAAAAGTATGTACAAAATCGACAGCAGGTAGTGGTTGAATTATTTTTTAATAATAGATCTTTCGATTATCATTAGTCGTAATATTATGCTCGTCCTAATTTACGGACATTAATTAGTCTATTGTCTTTTTTGTTTTGATTGTTTAATTTTACAAACATGAGAAATAAATGTCAATATTCCGATGCTAACACGCAATTAAGTATGCTATGAAATATTTCTATGTGAATATAGATAGAGTTTTTTTGTTTCAAATTTCTGTTCTGTTTCAAATCTAATTCATAAAACGCCTATGATTTTTTTAAACGTTTTGTTCCTCATCTCTCGTATATGGTTTTGTTCATACCGTGGACATTTAGGGCTGAAATGTCATAATTTTGAATGTTTTGTTTCTATTGCAAATTGATTTCTAATTATTTTCTTGTTTTTTACAAATAAACATTATCAAACTAAAACTTTTTATTTTTCTCCACTCATTTAATCATTTTGATTCAAAGTACATTTTCTTTTAAACATATTGTCATTACTTAAAATCCATTTATTAGCAATTAATTTCCTTCCAAGAACAGTTGGACATCCGGCTAAATAAAACAAAAACTTTGTAATTGCATTTAATGTTAACTAAACCCGATTTTGAATTCTTCCAAGGTTTTTCACACTTACAATGCCAAGTTCGTCCATCAACTGTTCCATTTTTGTGCAAATTGTACCAAAGAACTGCAGAGCCCTTAAGAGGCTTTGCAGATGTTCCCATCATCGGGAAAGCAGTTGCTCCACCCACACGCACATAATTTAACTAATATAGAAATTATTTTATAATTAATATTTTAAAATGTTTGTTTTTAATTTGAAAATGAAAAAAACGAATAATTATCAATTTACTTACATACAGCATGAAAGTAGCAATTCTATCTCCAGTATTTTCTGTTAGTACACCCGGTCCAAACTAAAATAAGCCTTTTTATGAAATTATATAGTTACATTAGATTTTGATTAAAAATTGAATTGATTTGAAACTCATGTAATTAGTAACCGCATCAGGATGAATGTCAAAATGGGCTCCTAAAGAACTATAATCCACCACTTGTAAAGCCTGACTAGTAGTAATTCCAATTACATTCAAATCTGTTGCAAATTCAATTCGTTTCTGTAAAGGGATTAAAAAGCTGTTAAACTCGGATGTATGATCGTATAACCAGGCATTAATGGAAGTTCTCTCTGATGAATATTTTGATTGAAGTTTTCGCTGATCTGTAACTCCAGATCTTTTTAATGAAGATGAGGATTCTTGTAAAATACGAGATATCATGTTATTTCCAATGAATTCATGAATCTGAATTAAGTCCGGGTTTAAACTGAGCATTTCTATTTTTAATGGGTTTATTAACCAGTAAGGGTGTTTTTGGGTTTCCAGCCAACATTTTAGTTTCGATATTTCTTCTTTAGTCTGAAAAATAGTTTTTTCATCTTACTTGGCAGTTTTACGAAATTATTCTAGACAAAATAGCTATTTTTTAAATACCTGATAGTTTTTTCCCATGCATGAGTCAAAAATCTCCAAATAGCTAGATTCTTGAGTTCGAACACCAGCCAATTTACTCCTGAGAATTTTTGATTCTTTGATTCTAGGACGTGAACGGTCGGACAATTTATTGTGAAAAAGATGGAGTCGGTATTTTTGTTCGGTTTGTTGGAGTTCTGTCCATAGCGTATCGTGCTACGGGTGGAATTATTAAAAACTTTAATATTAATTGTTATTAACAGATATCTTTAAGCTTCGCAAAAATCGTCATTTATTCTTCTTATCCACATTTATTCATTTAATTTACCAAAACATGAACAGCAACAATATACTTATTAATTTCTTTCTTCTTAGTTTCATCCAAATTCTCGATACTTGCAAGTTTTCGAGATTTTTCTAGCCATTCTATAGCAAGTGCAATCCTCCGAGTGTCTAATGAAAAGTTTCCTATGTTCAAGCAATCGACTGCTCTTAATGTTGCATTCGTTTTGAAACCGATGATTTCACCTTGAACAAACTTTTAAAATTTAAACCAAGTTTAAAATCAATTGTTTATTTAATATGATAAATAATAACTAATAAATAATAATGAAAACCTGATCAATGTTGATTTCGTATACGTGGTGGATTCTAATTATCCCTTGTCTCGCATCATCCACATCCTTTTGGTCGGGAATTGATTCTGCCAATTCTTCGAAGGTCTTTAGTTTTGTTAAGATTTCTGCTTTTATAAAGAAAGCCCTTTTAACTAAAGTATATAAATATAGTAAATCAATGTTTGTAATTACTATGAAACCCAACTGGAATTTTTATTCCGATCTTTTTCAAACTCTTCTTTAATTTGTTTATAATCCCCAGCAAGTCTGTTTAAAATTCTGAACATCAAAATGGGATTTGTAGAAATCACAGTAGCTTTATCTACAAGGATTGGAATGTGACTTGTAGCTTGTTTCGAACTGGATTCAAAGTCTTCAAGATAGCTTAATAATTTATTAAAAAACTTTATATTTAAATTACATTTCGATAACATCCTTCAGTTTAAATTAAATCGTACCTTTACCTTTGAATCAGGGTTAAATTCACTACTGAATTCTGTTTCACCTTCTGATCATAATATTCTTTAAGAATTTTATACAACATTTCTTCAGAAACCGTTAGTCGATGCAGTTGATTAGTATCCATTGCGTAATTCACTCTTTGGTATTCTTCATCATCTAGCCGGAAGTTGAATTCATTGCTTAAAGCGTCAGAGTCTTCTTCGTCAACTTTGGGATCCGTGTTACCATTAGAATCACTACTTTCTTCATTTTCTGGGTCATCATCTAAATAATAGTATCACAGTAAACATTTCTGAATTTTCGAGTTGAAAATCGAAACTGAATCTCCTTCTATTTTAAAATACAACTTTTTACAATCGTCTTGTTTTCATGAATAATGGTTTAGCTTAGCTCTCATCATTTAAATATTTTAATGATATAAATGTTTAGAAATTAAAAATGTTTTGGGTATTCAGTTTTTTTTTCAGTTTTCAATCGTTTATTTAAGTGACAAAAAATATCATAACATTCTAAAGTTAGTTTTAAAATGCTCAAATAAAATAAACCCATCTTGTGTTGTTACCTTCCCCAAAAAACTGTTTTTCATAAGCATATTCGTCAACAAACAAATCTTTTTCGTTTTTGTTCCCACAAGAATTCTCGAGATTGTCTTTGGAATTGTCCTTTTTACTAAGACAACTTGACTCTGAGTTATCACTGTCGTCTTCAGTAGTTGTAAAATCTTTAAGTTTATCAAAATAAAACTTGTATTCTTCAGCTAACATTTTGTCATTTGTATTACTGGGATAATTTTCTTGTGATTGTGGTTTATTTTCTAAACTTGAACTTATATTGGTAATAATGTGAGTCAGGAAAATATAAAATATTGCATTTTCATGCAAATGTTTTAAATGCATTGTAAATCTTAGGCATTGATACAAACGATTTCGAAATTTTTGAAATGTTTAAAGACTAATTTTTCAGAACGCTGAGAACATCTAGTAATTTTATTTTATTATTTTAATTGCAGCTATATTTTTAAATAATTTTATTATCACCCTCCTGGTAAGACCAATTCAAATCAAATGTTATTATTTTTGTTAAAAGTCTACTTCATTTATTACAGGAAATAGAAACGAATACTGCAAAATAATGTTGTTTTATTGGCATCATTCCAATAAAAGGTTATAAAAAGGATTTGATACATTTTATACGAATAGTTCATAAGAAAATTTTGAAAGAAATTGAAACGACAATGTATGCTATGGCTTTTGAAAAAATTAAATGTTTAAATTTTCAGGTTCAGCATTTATGCAATATTCAATTTATAACAAAATAAAATATTATTTATTGCACTTTAATTAACAAAATATTACAACCATTTTACATTCATACATTCCTCAATTTTAAAAGGCAATGGACTTCTGAGTTTGAAAACGCTTTAAAAAACAAAAACTTCCATAAAACAATCTGCAATCATTTCATATTACTACTGGCCATCTCTCAATCACAAAATATATATTCAAAGCTTAAAATATGACTTAGATTGAAATTGAAAACTTAGAAATATTACATTAAATAGTATATGTATTTGCATTAAAATGTTTCTTGTGTTCGTTCTTCATTCTTTTCATTCTAGTATATTGTTGAGATTAAGAATAGATTGTAGATTTCAACAAGTTCTCATCACAATAATCACAAATAATGATAATTCTTCCTTTTCTGTTTAAATTATTCATTTGGATTTAACGAGCACTTTCTTTTGTCCCAGTTTTCATTCAGAAGAATCCATTTGTTTGCAACTACAAAGAAAAATTAGGAAACATAAAATTAACAGAAGAACATTAGTTATAATAAAATAATGTAAAGTATAATATAATTATTATTGTAATTTTACCCCATTTATTCCCTAGCACAACGGGACAACCTGTTCAAAAAAAGTAAAAGCAACTTTCAAAAATTTAAATATTATGCAGTATGCATTTTTAGTTATAGTTTCAGCAATGTTAATTAATATAAATTACCTCCATGCCAAGTCCTCATGTCAACTTCTCCATTTTTCTTCAAATTGTGCCAAAAAACGGCAGAACCTGCTATGGGATTTGCAGCAGTACCCATAATTGGAAATGCAGTTTTGCCCCCGACTTCCACATCCGTCAACTTTGGGGTCAAATCAATTTAAAAGAAAAGCATTATTAAAGACCCAAATCCGTGTGTTAAAAATGGGCAATTTGCAATAAAGGGTTCAACTTGACGCTCTTTGACTTTGTTCGAACAACAATATATTTACATTGTATATGTAAAGATGAGTGAAAACTGATAATCTAAAACTCTTCCGATATTAATAATTAAATGAAGTTGCATACTTACGTAAAACATGAATGTACCAACTCTGTCCCCACGTTCTGCAGTTCGTCTTTCATCCAATAACTGAAATCAAAGTATTTTAAAAGTTTCTAAAACCTCAAAAAATTAATGACTAAACAAGCATAAAAATTGGTTAAATTTTCAAAAATTCTTACTGCATCTAAATGTTCATCATAATGATGAGAAGTGCCATAGCTCGCAACTTGAATTGCTTCACTAGCCCCAAGGGGATGAACGCTAAGTCCAGTGACAAATTCTATTTTACTCATAATTTTCTCCATGTATGGAAAACGCCATTCTTCCAACCATGTTTGGGATGAAGTTCTAACAGAACTTATATCACTTTTTTGTGGGTGATCGTAATTAATTACTTCCGACCTTTGTAAAGTAGGAGTGGCTGCATTGATTGTTTTTTTAATTGTTTTTGGACCGATTAATTCGTATATTTGTATTAGGGGTGGATCTTTATTTAAAAGCTCTATTTTTAAAGGATTTATAGTCCAGTAGGGATGTTTAGTTGTTTCTAACCAGCAATATAATTTAGATTTTTCTTCTTCTGTCTGAAAAAGATAAAGGTTTTTATAATTGGTTTCAGAATTATGTAATTAATTAGTATTTTGAAAGTTTGTGTCTATTAAACCTGCAAATCGAACCCTGAGCAAAGTGCTAGAAAATTAGATTTTGTGTGAAGACCGTATTCTGTCTTGAGTCGGTTTTTCAAAGCGTCTTCTTTTCGTATATTACTTAATTTTCGGCGTTTTGGCATATGTGGTCCGAAATTTGCTCCTATGAGTTCATCAAAAACTAGATGGTTTACTTTGCTCCACGTGGGTTGAGCTACATCGTGCTAAATTGCGATATTTAAAAATTATAATTATCATCCATCAGAAAATAAGCTTAAAATAAATTAAATTAGAAATATTTATTTTTAAAAATTATGAATTTTTGCATCCAATTTGTCTTGAATTATAAAATACCTTAATTACTATATCAGAAAGATGCTCCCAAATCATAGGACTATCATAATGATCATCAGTTTCATGAGCTTTAGCTAAAGCTACTTCCATCCATTCAACTGCTAAAAATAAATTATCCTTTATGTACGCATGATAACCCAACTCGAAAGCGTGTCGAGGTCCTAAACCGACATTTGATGTTATGTGACCCAAATTACCATCCGCGAGCTAAAATTTGACGGCAGAAATGAATATAAGTTACACTTTAAACTGCTAATTCTTCATTAGATAAGGTAATTAGAATAAGAATTTGTGTAGCATTGTGTTAATAATGCTTAAACAAGTTAAAATAGTAATGATAAAAGAAATTGAGTTAGAAAACGTAGTCAAACCTCTTTAGTGTCAAAGTTATTGTAAAGTTGTATTCTTAAAAGTGATTCAATAGATTGGGTGTAGTCTTCTTCAACATTTGGGAACAAAAGTTTCCCGTCAATGCTATTAAGACTTTGTAAAAAGTCTAAAAACAATAAAATATATTAACGTTTTTTGATAAATATTTCATTTTTAATTCTTGTAAATTTGTTGTCTATTCACACATGCCGTTTAACAGTATAACAGCAGTAAGAATAAAATGAGATGGTGAAAGATGAATCGCAACCGCATAGTGAACAAATATTCCAAATTATCATTCTTTACATACCTTCATCCAAACGTGTTTGAAAATTTTTAAAAATTTGATCAAAGCTGACAGAAAACCTTCGTATCATTCTATGGGTCAACAGAGGATTTGTCACAATAGCGAGTTGATGCTTTTCAGACATTTGCATTTCTGTTTCAGTCTCATTTCTGTAAATATGAGCCGTACCATTTATAGAACTTTCTTCGTAGTCCTTCAAGTACCTGAAAAACGGGACATTTGTGTCATAAATTAATAAGCATTCTTCAGCTTAATTATTCTGTATTTTAGAATTTAAGGTTTTGTATTTAAACCAACAAATTTGGGACTCATTGGCTCAAAACCAGCATTTTAAATTAATTAAATTTTTAATTAGTTTAATGAAGTTTTTAAAATGTTTAATTAATATTAATACCTTTTCATCAAATCCAACCGCTTATTCATAGTTTTCACATAATTTTTCATTTGATTATAAATCTTTGCTTCAGTAACCACAAGTCGTTTCATAGCTTGTGGGGAAAATGCATAATTAGGCTTAACAGCCTTTCCTCCTTGCTTTCCAAATTGACCATTATCATCAAACTCACCCTCCACAACCTTATATCCTTCATCAAACCATTCTTTAAAATTGTCGACATTTAATTGTTTAAAATCTTGAATATCAACACTTTCTCGAACATTTGATTCCCCTTTCACATCCCCACTTGCTAAAACTATTAGAATACTCAGTCTAGATAAAAAGCACAATGAATGCCAATAATAACGGACCATTTTTAAAACTATCTACTGATAACACCCTTCAATTTGAAGAAGAAATCCCCACACGGTTAGTTTTTTATTGTCACACTCACAGAAATACAAATGCACTTCAGGATGCAATTTGAGAACGACACTGTCGAACTTTTAAAAAAAACTTTAAAAGGGTTGCGTGCTAAACTAAAATTAAAAACAGAAACGGAATAGCTTTATTGGTCAAGTGCCAGTTTTAGCATAATTATAATTAGCTAAATAGTAATCAACGTTCCTACTGCTAAGTGAAGCTATATATATACTTAAGAAATATTACTGTGACAATCTAACTAAAAAAATGCATTTTGTTTTCAAAAACACAAGTGTTTTGCAGAACTGCAGAAGTCTTATTTTTCAATAAACACGGAAGAAATATACGCAAATGTCACTCTTGTTTCTGTTTCTAGCCCTGCCTGTCAAATTGTATTAATTGCTCATCAACTCATCACACGCTGAGACTGAATATTAGATTAAAAGTAGGTATAATATTCCCATTAGATTGCTTGAAAACAAACACAGCTACCGTATTTTAGTAAATAGTTCCCCTAGCATTTAAAGACATAATAAATAGAATTTCTTACTTGTTTGAAAATTTTTTGAAACTTTTATGAAGTTTTATGTTGTAGGATATTTAAAAACATGAAACGCAATAAAAACTCTTAATAATTTATAGTCATTAATGAAAAATAATTATTCCCCAAGGACATAATTAGTAAATTTTACACTATTCCTTGTAATTCAGGGTAAAGGTAATAAAAAAGTAGTACATGGTATATTCTATTGTAATTTCATAATAACTTTTACAATAGTAAAAATAGTAAATAAAAAGCTGTATTGTAAGTAGTAGGATTTAGTCAGTAGTGGTATTCGATGCGGACACCGGGCACATATTTCCGTGTGAAAAACCTCGCAAAAAAGTAGACTAATGCACTATAATGCAAATAAATAGTTAACTATATACGCAACAGAGTTAATTGTGAGAACTTTTCATTCAGTAACAATTCCACACTTATTTAGATAATACACTTGCACGGATATCTCAATTTTCGGCTTGGGTTGGGTGTTTTGTTTGTCTTATCGTTCTCTTTAAAACTTAATCGGTTATGGTTTCAGAAAATGAATTGAGTTTTATTTGAAAATTAATCGAAATTAGGTTTGTATTCCGTCAGTCTTTTTTAATAGACTTTGGTTCAGACTAATAATAAAATCTTTACTAGTTTAGTATGACATTTAGTCAGATGCATTATAGAATAGATAGATTGTGAACTTACACAAGCTTAAAGAAATTACAAAGTCAAATTTGTATACGCTTTGGGAGGATTAATTGTAAAAATGTTTTACTGCTTCCTTCACATTTTTGTAAAAACAATGTATGAGGTTTGAGTGATATTGAATAAAATATATTTACTACATAAAACATTTATTCAATATTCCTTTTTAATCTCAAGGCTACCAATATAAGAGTAGCTACTGACAAGAACGAATTAAGATTACAGAAGTTAATTTAATTATGATGATATGACAAATGTAGGGTCATGTTTCATTTTTTATAATCTTGGTATAAACTCTGTACTCTGTAAGTTGGCACCTTTCAGCATTTTATTGAAGACATTGACGAATGATGAATTTATTCAATTGTTTCAGAGGATTATTAATTCAGTAGCATGCATCCTTTGATCTTGGATTGTCATAAGTTATAAGAGGTTTAGGCAAAAGTTATACTTAATTTGTATTAAGAAGAATTTACTTATTTTTTTTAATTCGAAAGCGCTTCTGCCATTCAAATAGAAATTAATTGGATTGAAGAGGCTTTGAAATCAGTGGTTGGTTTAGTAAAATTGAAATGGAACTCTCAAAATTTCAAGGTTATTTCAAGGAGAATTAATGAAATTATTTATAGGGTCCGTCTGTTTAGCCATGAAACAATTTTTAGTGTTATGAAATAGCATTATAAGCTTGGCTGTATAAATGTATATATGTGACTAATGTGACATATCAAGCATGATTCATGTCCATTCTGCCACTTCAAAATAAATTGAAAAATTGTTCAGAAACTTTTTAATTTTTGAGACTTACAGAGTAAACTTTGTAGCCCAAATGCCAATATAACAGCTTCAATACCCTTAAAGTCAGAATATTTAAAAAGCTGATTAATAATATCCAGAGCAACCGAAAAGCATAAAAAGCATAATAAAGCATTTCAATAGTGTATACCCCGGTTGCTTGGTTTTTAAGCGTCTGATAGGGAATACAACACATATCTTCAAAAAAAAAATTTTGAAAAAGCATAAAAAGCATAAAAAGCATAATTCACTCGAAAAAAGCATAATAAGGCATAATTGACGGCCACAGAGCATAAAAAGCATAATTTTATTTAAAATAGTGTTTTCACACAATTTAATATTATTTTTACTTTCACTTGCAGGAAAGAGAAAATAAAATACCCTAGGGGTTAAAAAATGTATTGTACTTTTCTACTTGAAGGCATTGAGTACTTAAGAGCGCCA
>JAQGAA010001760.1:0-14539 GCA_034696425.1 Isotoma viridis | reverse complement strand
ATTCTGAAATGTTACGTTACGAACATTGAATCCTAAAAGAAGCAGAGTCTGGGCGAAAAGGACAGAGAATGAGTTGACACAACATCCCATCCAATAAACCATTTTAACTACTTCTAGTAACGGATATTGAGGCCGTCCACAACAAGTTACTAATATTGGAAGCTCTGGGTATATAGGGACTTAAGTTGGAATGACTGGTGCAGTCATTTTGGTCGCCCACAAGGGATGAAGCCAATTATTAGAGTTCGCAATTACACAGTATCATACTTGTACTCATTAGATTTGATAGGGTCGTGACTAATGGTGGTAATTATAGTCTCGTTACAGTTCTCACTTAATTAGCTAAGAAGAGTGCGATAGAAAATGTTTGGTGGACGAGTCTTTCTCAATTTCTCAATTCCTTATGGAATTCTTATTGTAATTGTAGTCAATTAATTTATAAAACTCCAATTTATAAGAATGGTAGCAACTATTGTGAGACTTTTTTTCTAAACAAGCAATTTATTTATTTACAAATTACAATTATTCCATTATTTTTCTTTAAATGAGATAATATGTGTGATTTCTTCAGCAAATAAATTATTTGATTTTAACTTTTCCGGTTTTAGAAATTCTAAAGCAAGAAAAGTTCAATATAATAAGTGTCAGCTTGTTCTTCAAACATTAATGTTGCCATTACCATGAGAAAAAAATAACGTTCCCTGAAATGCTTTCTCTAACATGGCTTGTAGGCAACAAGAGAAAGGCGTCAGCAATTTCAACTCTCATTTTGATAAATGAATTTTTGCAGCCTAATGAGCTTAATTACACATTGACGTTGGCTCTTGAAAACTATGACAAAGTCGTGGACGAAGTCACGGGTGGAGGCATGTCAATTCTGCACCCGGAGATCAAATCGGACTGGGACTACATTCAATCTGCCTTTTTTGCTTCTACTGTGCTCACTACAATAGGTAAAATCCCCTTTCTTCTTCTGTGGTACTTTACATAAATAAATTTTTTATTTATTCTGAATCACTTCCATCCTCTTATAATATAGACGACATTAAATCACTACTGCCGCTTATTGAGCATAAATCCTTTCAACCATTCTTTAGAAAAACGCAAGTAAAAAATAAAATGTGCGTGGTCCTATCTTCCGTAACAATTGTCAGTATTCCATCTATCACAATAATATAACCATGAATGTTATGCCTTCTCTTACGATGTCAGGAAACGGAATTCCTGCACATTATAAAGTAGAGTTTGTAGCCGTTTCTTTGAATTTTAGCATAGACATAAGTTTCAAGAAATATTGAATCATGGATTGTTACAGAATGAGTTATGAGTGTTAGTCGGAGAAATAATATTGCTCAAGCAGAAGAAACTTTGGTCAACTCAGCGATTTATAAGGAAGCTAAGTCGGCCATCAAGATTCAGCATAGAATATCAAAAGAGAAAGGTACACAAAAGTTGACACAGGAGGCATTTCCGCTTTCCCCTGGACTATTGGTTTTTACAGTTCATCTAGAAACAGAGAGAAGCAACAACGACCACTGTAAACCAAGAGTATAATAAAACTGCCCCTGGAGCATAGTCAAACAACAAGAATGCACAGTAGTAATAGTGTTAGTGCCAATACAGGATTAGAAAGTAGATGCCATGATTTCGGTACTATCATACAAAGTGAAGATTGTGCTTTTAACTCTACTGATCCATATCCCTTCTGTTTCCAGTTCCCACTTTGGATGTAACGTTGAGGTTATGTCATAATTCCTCTGGTCACGTCCATGTAAAAACAAGACAGTGCAATCAGTTAGGTATACACTTTTCATTCTTAAGGGACATAGCATCTTTTACACAAGTTTGGGTTCGAGTGTGAGGCTCTACATACAAATAAGTAGGTACAGGTAGAATTTTGCAGGACGAGCTGTGTCTTTGGATAATGTTTCTTAAAAAACGCTACGTGCAGGTCATTCAAGCGGCAGTTTGATGGTATAGTAGCTTTATGTAGGGCTGCTTAAGTTGAAGGTCAATAGCTCCTTAACTGCATCTTTACAGGCTGTTTCTAATGTTTATTGTCACAAAAGTCTTGTTAGCTCTAAAATTTAAGTGGTCGAATCGATTCAAATCCATTTGTGTTAGTGAAACTAACTGTACCCTCTAGTAACTGTAGTAGAATAAGAACAATAAATGTATTACTTTTTTGTGTCTCATTGTTTGAATGTCTGGGAGCAGATGTGAAGGTGAAAAATGAGATGAGATGATGTTTGTTTTTGTAGGTTACGGAAACATGGCACCAAAAACCTACTGGGGTCGAGTGTTTTGCATCGGCTTCGCCTTGATAGGAATACCCTTTACTCTTACAGTGATAGCGGATCTGGGTAGACTGATGGCCTCTGCAGTGTCTTCATCGTACAAAAGTTGCCGGAGACACTTCCCAAAGGAAATCATCAAATCGTCTTCCAAACTGAGTAAATTTGGTGGTACGAGAAATTTGCATGTTTGTCGTTGCTTCATTTTGCTTTAAAACCAAAAAAAAAGAAAATCCATTATTTACCAAGAAATGACAAAGGTTTTGTCGACGAGTGGGATTATCTTCACGTCCCCACCAAGTATAGCATCATCACTATCATCATCTATCGTCTTCACCCTCATCTTCCTCAGGGAGATTGCCTTCGTCATGTATTTTTATTATCTTTACTTATTGCCATGATGACAGCTAGTAAACATATTTCACATTCCTTTATCTTCTTTTTGTTTCTTTTTTGTACTTTGACAATGCGATAAGTAAGTATCGTCTTCAAATATAAATGAAATTAGTATGCATTTATTTTCACTGTTGTGCTGTAACTTCAGTAATGTTATCTTTTAGGCATGTAAATTAAATTCGTCTTATTAAACTTTTGCATAATAGTTTTCGGCTTGGATATAATGCTGCTGTATGAATCTCCTTGTAGACTTTGTAAAATTTTAAATCTTACAGCTTCTTTGAATGAAAAAATTAGAATGAATGCCTTGATACAATCTCGAAGTAGTAGTAATTTTTTCCTTAAAACGTCAAATCAGCATTAGTTTGTAGACTTGATTAGATACTAAATTACCACAAATGTCAAGACTCATGACTGAGAGATACCATTGCATGAAACTCGTCAGCTTACTTGTGTATGCAATATTATCTAAAATATATGGCAAATTTTGACTGCATTTATTCTCCATGCATTATGTAATATTTGGAAGGAAAACTAGTTGAAAAGTTGGAAACAGAGTTTTTAAACTGTATAAGGAGAGATGTTATCTATAATAAATAATGTTGGATTTTTTTATCACATGCAATATGGAAAGCAAAGCAACCAATTCGGACAAAGTTTAAAATTTATTTCTACAATTTCCGTCTTTTTTTACTTGAGAAAATACTCTACTGTGAGGAAAAGACCTTGAAAAAAGTTTCTTTTTGAAATGGACTTTGGAGAAACTGTATAAAATTCACATAAGACGAGAGGACATTCTGGAAAAGTATTTAATGTAAATTGTAATGCATTTTGCTAAAGATTAGCCCAAAGCGGGGAGTGTATTTTTTTGGCAATCAAAGAGATAACCGTAGAAATGAAAAGTTCAGGCATGCAATAAACGATACAAGAAACGTATGACGAAGAATTTTAGTGAGGACAAAATAATTTGCACGCAACCAAATAAAATTCTAATGCAATGTTCTACTCTGATTATCATCGTAATATATTTCATTTTCTATGAAATCCACTTCCTTTCATTTGAACAATAGACTCCAAGATAGATTCAGAGAGAGTACGCAAAAAGGAAACCGGTCTTCCGAGCGAGTTGCAAACTACCAACCATGCAATGAGAGGCATATCCTGGTCTGGTGAAAGTTTTTACTTTTTCACCAAAACTGTACTCACTGTTATACTACTGCCTCTATATGCCTCCTTGCTGTAACTTACTAAAACTTAGAACTTACAAAATCTTAGAAAGTGTTTAGTAAAATATTTTTATGAATTCTTTGGCTCGTATAAAGTATCTTTATATGAATTCATCTTCAATTGAGAAAGTAAACTTGACTTGTTTCCGTGTTATAAAATCTCAAGAAACCTTTCATAAATCTTGCATTTCATTTTGTAAGTTTTCGCTTATATTTTGTCTTTTTCTATGTACGTAAAAAGTATTCAAGGACAGTTTAAACATTGGGTTGCCATTCATATTATGTTTTTTTCTATTCTTGAAACTGTCTCCAACCGGTCCTTTGTACTATCAAATCCATCTACAAATACCAGCAAACTAACTATATATGTGATGATTTATAAACAAACCCAAATTTTCTGTGCAATTTAACCGACCAGCGTAAACAGAAATTAGAAATACTTGTCTATTTTTCTGCCAATTTCGCTGTTGCTTCTCTTATCATCATAAATGATATTTGGCAAATCTTCGCCTTACTATTTTATTATATCTTGTGTAAAGTAATATTGAATCTAGTGCATGTTTCCTTCATTATATCTTTGCGGTACTAGTTGAAGGCCACAATATCTGTTTTACTATTTACAACTGAACTTATTCTTAGTAGTTAAAAGAATAGCTTTCAACTAGCTTTCCAAAAAAGAAAAACTTTGTTTATTTTTTATACCAAGAGGAATGCAATGTGTATGCATATGTAGTGAAAAGTAAATGTAGTAAATCTATATCTATCTCTCTTTTTCTTTGTGAATGCATCTCTCTGTATCGCATCGCTGTGTACATTTTTATATACTTGTTCATATTTATTGTAGAGCAGTAGTTTTGGGCGCATCTCATCTCTTTTCTCTGAAAAATCTATTATATATTATTATTATTATTGGTAGTTAGCTATGTAATGATTGTGTAGATTGTAAACTGGCTGCAATTCGTAGAGCATTTTATGTATACTTGTAACAATGTTAATGATGTTGCCTTTTTTTATTCTAACTGTTTTTGGGGTAAATATAGGAAAATCAGCGACTGTTGGAGCAGCTGTGGGGTCACTTCTCTTGTACATCTCCGCTGGTGGCTACTTTTTTACTCTTTGGGAAGACTGGGGTTTCTTTGACTCTTTTTACTTCTGTTTTATCACAATGACCACGATTGGGTTTGGAGATCTTGTGCCTGGTAAGAAAATCCTCTCTCTTTTTATTATTATTTTCTGAGCTCAGTATGTACTTTTTTCTATCCCCACACCTTTTAGGGTAGGTAGGAGGGTAGGACGTGCGTGTAATAGTGAACGGTTTTATTATTAAGGTCACAGGACTAATGTCGTGTAGTGACTTGAGATGGCTCAATTTCTAAAGTTCTTTAGTGTTTGAATTGTGAAAGTAAGAATTACCGATTTATCAATACGGAGTTTCATCAGGAGTTGTAAGTGGGTTGTGTAATACTTATACACAATCCATTGGGGTAGTCCATAGCTTTATCCTACAGTAGAGAGGCCCGTTTCAATACTTTCACTTGCTAATCCCTTTCACTTGCTTTCTAACCACGCAGCAGGATGTAGTGTTTTGAGTAACTTATCTATCACAATTGGCTGGGGTGTTGGGCAGAATTTCATTCGGTCTCATATTACCTCGAAAAAAAACATTTTTTATTGAAAGCGTCTCCTCGCCTACACAAAACACCAGCTGTCATTGTCATATACGACTTCTAATATTTCTTCTGTAATTCATTCTTTTATGCTGCGGTGAGTATAACACAGTGAAGTAGAATTTTTTGATATCGTGAATATGCTGCAAATATACTCATCGAATATAACTTATATTATAGGGAGAGCTTTAATTGAAACCCAATCTTAGGTTTATGATTCTTCTCAATTTGTGTCTGTAATTTTATAAGCAAGTAAATTGAATATTCAATTAAATGAACGGAACTACACTCTTTTATATACCTAATTCAGCAATCATGACATACATTCTCTAACAAAGGATTCTCTTCCGCAATTCCTGAAAACCTTTGAATTAGCCCCTAGGTGTGAAATTGAATGGCTATTATTATTATTCAGAAAGTTTGCTCATTATTGGAGTTGGAGAGTGAAGATATTACTATTGCAATAAAGCTGTATTATATAACACCTGGCCCATGTAACTTCTTAATACATACGGGGTTGGTGGGATTGGTACAGAAATCTTATTTAGAGAAAAGTCCTTGTGTATTAAAATCAAAGGTTGAATGTAAAAAAGAGTTTATGTCAAGTGAAAGTTGACCCTTCAAAGGTTCATATGAGATAATCGAAAAGAAAGAAAAATTCACAAGGGTATAAAAATGCACCACGCAGAGAGCATGATTACGTGCATTGATTTCCACATGCAAGTTACTTACCCACCCTTGCTATTGTATCTATTCGCATGGCACGTATAATAAAGCAAATGCATACCTAAAAAGTTTAGTTTGTAGTAGTTGTGAAAGTAGGCTAGGAGTTAGAGAATAATATGGACTATAACTATATGCTACCTACCTACCACTGACTTCATTTCTCCAACTTTCTCTTTTTTTCCAACATAAAATACAATAATCTCACAATCTCATAAACTTCTACGAGTATGTATCTATCGTCTACTACCACCGCTGTTTTACATGCATAATATATACTCATATATGACTGCTTATCTTTATCTCTGGTATGATGCGAATTCGAGGGTGAATAAAGCTAAAGGCAAACGTATCATGGAGAATGTAACTTTTGTATGTTACAGGTTGAGTTAGAGAAAAAGAGGGTCTCCAGTAGGAATTTTGTGAATTAGGATGATTTTTTGAAAATGAAACTGAATAAGTTACATTGGTGTTGTGCTATTTAAGTCTTGATGCAAGACTTAAATAGCAGACTTAATAGCAGTTTTTAATAAAGAATGTAATGTTCCCAAGATTGATGTCTAAACAATGTTATCAAAACTAGGCACAATCAAAAGTATGCAGAAAAGACAGAAAATCATTTTAATAATGCAATTTGGCTAAACACTAGTTCATTGATGAATACCTAACCACTTACATAACTATATGCAAATAAACATTGGTTAGAATTAATACATTTACAAAAGATTGATTACTGGATAGCAAACCTGCAACACAAGTTTATTACACCTTTTGGTATAAAAAATCCCCAATTTTTGAAGTGGACAAAACTTGTACATTAAGCTTTGTTGGATTTGTCCTGAGTTTTTTTACGAAATCCATTACCCCATTAAATTGCCATGTCTGAAAGGATTCAAACTTGGGCAGCTAACTCAAGTTCTATGCATTATTGTAAATTTTAGAAATTATGTCGCATGTCTTTTTAATATCTTTAGTAGTTTTGGGTATTATTATTATTATACAAAAAGTTGGATCAGAATTGAAAAGTTTGAGCCGATACTTTGCATTTTATGTCGATAATCTAGATAGGTATTTATAAAAGCTTGTGTAATACTGCCAGTGAGATTGTGTATATTTGTTTTATTGATAAATGATTTCACCGATTTCATTGCTATTTCGTTTGTTTGTGTTTAAACAGAGGAAACGACATATATGCTACTTTGTACAGTGTACATTATGATTGGTCTTGCGTTGACATCGACTGCGATTGAATTAGTGAGAATTCAGTATGCGGATTCATGGAAAAAAATGCGAGAGCTTTCATCACGTCTTCAAGGATTATCGGGACCGTTAGCCGAGTCTTTGAAAAAGTGAGAAACTTTATTTTGATTGTCATACTAATAATATCATACCGGTTTCACAAATACTTTACAAGTATTAGTGGAGCAGGATTCAAAACAAATAAAGCTAGAAACAAATCTTGAAATATTCTTTAGGATGGGATATGCAGCAAATCAGTCTGGGCGGTACGTTTCATTCATATCCAAGCTGGAATTTTATGAGTAGCTTTATTGATCTCTGTCGAATGCAAAATGAGTAGTATAAACATAAAAAAGAGCATAATGGCCTATTTACAGTCAAGTGTAAGATGTCGATGTGATTAGACACACCCCGAGAATAGCATTTTGCACAAGTACTGTGTCTAAAATGCAGCAATTCTTTCAGCTCTTAAATCAGACTTTATTGCTAAAAAATATCCTTTTGATGATAAGATGACGAGCTCATATAGCGGCTGAATAAACATAATTCTTTGTTCTTTACTTATTTGAAATTTAGAAATTGGCCGATGCGTGATGCCTTGCCATTATTACCCTAGTTTAACGCATAAACATATATGTATCGTTTAGTTGTAGTATTTTCAAAAATCTATTTTCCTTTGTGCTCCCAACAAATTATATAAACGCCTGGTGCTGAGCCCGCTTGGTTGTATTATTATATTTATACTGTGTAGTTAAAACTTTGCATTGCGTATCTTTTTTGTTTTTGCTTGCTCATTGTTTTGTATCTAAAATGTGCTTGTATTTTGACTATAGGTACGGGGATAATATCAATTTGGATGTGAACGTACTTCAAGATCTAAAGGAGCTGAAAAAGGCTTTAGCCATGAGTTCGAAAGCTATGAAGCGTGAAGGTAGCATTTGGAAGAAATTCTGGGAGAATGAAGATGAGTTTGATATTGATATGGTTGAGTCGGATGAGCCTAGGCTAATTCAAATTATCATATACGAATCGTCTGTTTAACTGTATATATTATATCGCACTTTGACGTAAGAATGTGATCCACAATGTCATCATATATATATATATATAATATAACTACGACACTTGATAACGCAAGATACAGGCCAATCGTTGCTGGCAATCAATTTATTGTCTTACACGTAAAAAGAATGTATATCGTGTATCGTGTTCATCTATTATGTCATCAGTCTCAATCTAATTCTCTACCTACGCAAACAATCTGTATGTACCATCGACTCCAACGTATGTACATACACAGATCTTACAAAGGCCTACAAAAGGCATTCAACAAACGGTCTATTTTTACACACGAAGAACCAAATATCTATCAAAATAATCTTGAATTCAACATGACAGAGTATAATATTGTATTCAGACCACCTTAATATATACTGATAAGGATCAGTCGGTTACCTGCAATTTTTTTTTCACTTGAACATTTTTACGAGTATAAACACAAGCTAGCTATCATCGCCCGGGTTTGTAATTAAATAAGAGAATCGAATGTAATAGTCCACGATTGCATACAGTATGTACTCTGCATTCGCCCGACAATAATGTAACACCCCCCATCATCATAGTCGAATAATGCACCAAAAAGACAGACAAACGTACGGCTTTGGCTTTCCAGTTTGATTGCAATTATGCAAAGATCAAGCACACAGGACCGTTGTTTTGTTCTGTACCTGAATCATATCAAAAATAAACAATAATATTAATTACTTAAACACATTATTATAGCTCATATACCAAGTTCATTTATTCATTATTACAAGTAGACTCTAAATGTAAATCTTAACACTTTTGTGTTTAATGAAAAAGGACTTAAAGACTTACTACTGGGTAGATATATGCGTAAAATTTTTTAAATGCTATTTGCTCGGAATACTTTTTACATTGTGTTGATTACGCCAAATATTACACTGTGCAGTCGATTTTTTACACGAAACAAAATGTATAATATTAGTAGTTGTTGTAGAGCATAAGAAGTATAATACATAAAATCTTTATGAAATTATCTACATTTTTGCAAATTATGGTCTTGTTCCTTTTGACAAAATTTCCTACAGTTTATTAAAATTGTGTTGCACTATTTAAAATTAAAAAAACGCCAATTGTATGCTAATTGTTTTTAAATGGATCGCCTTTATTAGTTGAATAAAAGCAGAATTGGGTTTATGTTCTGCTTGTTCGCTTCTTCTTTCAGTTTTAACTTTTAGGCATTTTTTGACAATAATAGAGGAAGTTCTTTGAGCAATATTACTAATCGAAATAGAATAATGGCTAAGGGAAGGAAGAAAATGTAAAACATATCAATAAATGAATCAGCCTAATACCCCTGGTTTTTTTATTTGATGGTAATAAACCTAATTTACGTTTTTATGCTTTACATACTCTATTATTGCTATTATTATTTGCAGTAAAGTCTATTCTAAAACATAGAAAGAGTCTACGTTGACTACTTCAAATTTCTATTACACTAAGAAAGGGATTGGACGTTAGTTTAATGACAGAATTAGTCTCTTGCGTGTCACCCGGATAGGGGGTTTCATTTCATATCAATACACGAAGATCGCAATTCAAATCATATCTCCATCAAGATCTTGATCTAAATTACTAATGGGTTGAAGGAATCCGACACCCCGACGTTGCAAGTCTTAATGTAACGTGGGAGTGACACAGTTTAATCCTTGCATTACATTCCTTCTTCCTTTATGTATTTCTCTTTAAGGCAAACTTCAGCTATAAAATATGTATATGGTGAAAAACTAAACAAATGAAAAAGTTTCTCTTAAGAAGAATAATAATATTATTATTATATATCTAGGTTTATGTGCAATGCTATTACATTATATTATAGGATCTCATTCAACTAAACAGCCAGTCATGAGGAAGTTTTTGATATGATATGGAACACTAAATGTATCGTGTCAGAAAAAGGTTTTTTTTTTCATTTGTCAAAGGAAATTTAGTTGAAACTGGTTCACTGTCAGACTTCAAAACCGGTAAAGTTTTACTTTTGGGAAGGAAGGATAATCTTTAAAAATCATGATGCATGGAGACATTGCTTTTTTAGCATTGCTTTTGTTATTTGTAAATGACTCAATTTTATTTTGTACAGTTTGTTAGTTTTATTCATTTGAGTTTGTCTTGTTTGAATACAGTGGCTCAGCAGTACTTATTTCCACTTTGTTGACCACACACACAAAACACGTATGACATGGGTACACATAGCTTTTTTAGTTGCCATTTACAAAGATATCTTACATTTCGAGGTCTCAAGCCAATGCTGCGTAAAACCCTTTCTTTAGTGCTCATTGACAATGAAAAAAGAAGGTTCATTCACTTCACGAGATTGCGGATTTTATGCAAATCATCAAGTTTGACAACCCTCTTCTTGTTTACTTACTTTTGGCCAATAGCTTTTGATCACAAGAAAAAAAAGTTTTGTCTTAAGAAGATTTCAGCAGCTATAATAAGATCATAATTCTTTTTTAAAATGTCACTGCCAAGTTTTCATATATTTTCTCCTGTAGTTATCTTCTCTGTGTGTTTATTCCATCTCATAGTTTTTATCCAAGATAGCCAAGAAGTTATCAAAGTACCCAAAGCTTTAGATGAATTTTATACAAAGATTTCCAGATCTAGTAGATCTCTACCGAGTCCTCAAGGTTTGCTTTCAACATTTTATGAAAATAAAATAAATCTTTTAGGAACTTGGTTTAACTGTGTAGACTCATGTGATATTAAGTGTATAGGTGTGGAGAAATCGGTAAGGACATGGTGGTCAACTTCGTGAACCAAAATTATCCGGATGATGATATTACAACTGGGGATTGCAATTTCAGACTAGTTATTCCAAGTCATGATGTGTGTCAAGTAAGATTTCTTTATTTGAATATTCTTTGTATTATCCTAGTGTTAAAGAGGTTACATATATTATATGATGCATGGTCTTCTTTATCGATTATTAAAGTGGACTAGAAATGCATTTATCTAAGCTTCAGAAAGATTTATGAGCAAACGCGTGGTGGTATAACTAGAAAAATATAGCCCTATGGGAAATAATACTTAAGAAATGGGAAATTGGGCTTTATTCCAAGTGAACTTAGATTTTTCAACGAATGCATTTTTCTAAATGACTTTAATATGTTGCATTATCAAATGATTTATCATTGAAGCAGTTTGGGAAGAATGATAATATGATACAAAAATTGAACTACAATATTTAAGAGAGGTTCTATTTATTTTAATAAACATAGTGTGCTTTTTGGTAATACTATTCGTAAAGAGGGTTTTAAAAAATAATAACGGTAAACGTAATATCGTGTTGATTTCTCTTAAGAATTTATTAATAGTTGGAACAAGACGCTTGAATTTGTAAAATCAACATTTATCATGCTGCATGTTGTTTCGTCCTAAAAAACAAAAATGGCTTATTTATGACTATCTAAAAGTATTGCTGGCTCTTACTTTTTTTAGATTCGAGTCGATTTCGTGGATACAGAGCTAATGGACCCTATCCGTGGAGAATGCCTCTCGCAATTTATGATAGTAGAAGGCTCCGCTTGGCCTACGGGGCTTCCACCACTATGTGGAATTAACAACGATCAGCACTGTACGGGAATTTTTGTAATGATACTCTTGTGACCTAGAAGTAATAAATGATAAGTTCCTTAAGTGTAGTGAAGGAGCCATTCTTGGTTGACAATGGAGATAACATCTTATAAATGTGTACTGTTTACTTATGACTTAAGAAATTTTGCAAATGTTACAGTCTATCTGCATCTGGAACCCTGGGCTGCTAACACTTCAATTGTGGACTTCAAAGTCATTACTGTTATCAAAGGAAGGCCGTATCGTTTCGGTGTATGGTTGACTCAAATCGACTGTTCTTCATTCAACGTACTCAGAGGTTTGAAATGCAATTCACTGTTTACGACCATTCTCTACCATGTCAAAACCCAAACGCCACTGCTGGTCAAAAACTCTTTTGCAAAAAGAAAGGGTTTAGGCAGACTCAACTGTAGCTGAAGAGAAGGCACTAAGCCATCTATTTCAAACCGGAAGTTATTTTTTTCTTTGCAAAATTGTCTCATTCTTGCAAAAGAGTTGGGTCAATGTTCTTTATCTTTTAAGGAATTTCTTAGCTTATATACACGTACCAAGGGTACAAGGACAAGAATAATGGAATCTTTTAGTTTCATAGAGTTCGAGTGAAATGTGACGTCCAAGTTCATACTCATTCTTTAGAAGATTTGTAAAGAACTAAACTTGAGGAAATTCATAATATCATGTTCAATTGATTTCGGGCTTTAACGTTTTTAAAACGTTATAAAAATCTTTCTTATACTAACTATAAATCATTTTTGTAGACAATTGAGTTAGTAGTTTGTACTTAACAATTTAAACATGAAATGTGACGTCCAAGTTCATACTCATTCTTTAGAAGATTTGTAAAGAACTAAACTTGAGGAAATTCATAATATCATGTTCAATTGATTTCGGGCTTTAACGTTTTTAAAACGTTATAAAAATCTTTCTTATACTAACTATAAATCATTTTTGTAGACAATTGAGTTAGTAGTTTGTACTTAACAATTTAAACATGCTTTTATTTCCTACCTTTACTTACAGCACCTGAGGGATGCACTCAGTACTACTTGGCAGAACAAGGAAATATCAAGTCTTTTAATTATGAAGGATACAGATATCTTAATGGACAAAGTTATCAAATATGCATACGACCAAGTAGTAAAGAAGTATGTGGGATACGATACGAATCCTACCCAGGAGATTTTGGAATGAAAAAAAGCATCCAAGGCCCGAGAGAAATGCTTATTAGGTAATTTTTAAATTTCTGGAATGATTATAAAGTGTTATAAATAATGAAAAAAAACTTGAATCAAATCCTGGTGAAATTGTGTAATTTAATATAATAGGTAGAACTTTAGGATTATCTGACCATGGTAAAAGTTTGAATTAGAAACGGAGGTTACTTAGGAATTTTCTTACTGTTCATTTAGCTTATAACTCCAGAATTTTAGAAATGCTTTTTAAAAATGCACTAAACTATAAACATAAACAGTATTCTTACAATTTTCTAACCTACATTTCATGAGCATCCTTTGAAACCCATTTGTATAGGCTAACAAAATAGAAGTTGCCTGGGTTGGTACGGTATTGTAACTTATTATTTTTCATCTACTTGTGGGATTAAGGAACTACCTATTTGCTGAAAACCTCAACCTGTAAAATTGTTATTCCGCTTCAGTTTCGATTTTTTTCTCCATATAAAATAAGGTCAATACCTACATTACTGTACGAACCTTAAGACTGAGCTATGTCGTAAATTTTTTAGGTCAGGTGCTGGGACATCGGTTTGTGGTACAGACTATATTATGATTCCAGACGGAAGAGAGAAAATCATAAACATTCGAGATGCAAGATTACTCTTCCGACGAAGAAAACCACAAATTATAGTGCGAACATCGCCTGTTGCTGGTTCAACAAGGAAGAAACCCGAAGTTCTCTTGTCGCATGATCGTTTCTGTGGGGGAAATTTATCACCCACTGGAGGAGAAACCATAAACAAACCAATCTTTGGTAAATGAATTATTTTGCGTATGATATCCCTTAAGTGTTGACATAGTTTGCAATAATAAAATGTCTTCAAGAGATGCTTGATTAAATGATAGCTTTATTTGTTGTATCGTTAAACTAAAAACAATTTCAAAATACCAGTATTAAAAGCAGTTTGTAATAATTGTGTTTGTTTTTGAAGCTCGGGTTAGGTCAAACATGATTTTTCTTCGGGTTAAAACAACCCCATTGCAAGAGTACTTGGGAAAGACAGAAGCATTAAATCTCACAACAGGATTCCGTCTGACATATTCTCAAATAAAACATTGTGAAGATAATGAAACGGAAATGGTGTTTCAGCCTCCAATCA
>JAQGAA010001759.1:0-14541 GCA_034696425.1 Isotoma viridis | reverse complement strand
AATTCTGAGTCAATTCGAGTTTAGTATAGTAGATCCATATTTGGTAAATGATCAGAAGATTAGACCAATTTAGGAAATGGGTTGCTGTAAGTTGTTTTTGCTTTAAGTAGTTTAGTGTGTAGAATTGCTATTTCGCTGTTTGTTACTTGATGCTAAATATGTGTAGCATAGGCAGAGGCGTATTTACTTTTTAAAATTTTAAGAGAAGATGGATAGAAAGAAAAAAGAGAGGTCATTTTGTTGTACTTTTATTTTTAAGACTTTTAATTCTTAACGTAGATTTAATTAACAAAGATGAAGGTTGATTTCGTTCTTATATCGTTGTTTGTAAAAGTTTAATGAGTACAGAGAATAAGAAATATGCGTTTGTATAATTTACTCTTTGATTTGTTAACTTTTACAATTACAATGTGTTCGAAGATGTTCTAAGTTCCAGTAGCTGCAAAGCAATAGAATTCAATCCAGACCACCATCCATGAGCGAGCAGAAGGAAGACTTTTACAATAAATTTGCAATGCGATGCGAACCAAGAAGAAGAAAGGAAGAAGACGACTTATTAATTAATTTGGCCTGATATTCAACATCACGAAGGAGTATGAACAAGGCGAGCAAAAAAAACAGTTCTACATCACTGATTGTATTTGAGGATTATATCATGTTAATGTTATTATATTATGTAGTTTTGATTTTGATATACTGTTATGTTGCTTGGAATAATCCATAAATCTTGGAGGCAAATTTTGACGATTTTATGATAATATTTCCTTGTATAGTGATTCAAGACTTGTAAAAAAAAGATGCTAAAAAGGTAATGAGTGTGTAACCCGAGGGCCGGGTGGCACTTCCTTAATTGGCAAGCTTAGGTCATAATAGTAAGTAACAAATGCAATCCGTCCTACGAAATTATGCCCTTCATCAACCCGTGCTACTAAATGAAGGCTAAAAGGGACAAGAATTTGCACTTAATTTATGAGCATTCTGTGAATATGTATTAAATTTGATTATAAAGTTTGAAGTTTTGAAGATATTTTCTGAATAGTAAGAAGGCGTTTAGCACGTGGAACACAAAATACTATTCACAATAAATATATATACCTAAAACATAACATGATTAACTATCGCTGCTTGTTAAGAGCTTCCTTTAAAGTTTAAAAGTCAAAGTTCTTTAATAGAATTGAATATAATGCTATTTAATAGTATTAGGATTTCCAAGCATCAATCGCTCGTAGTATCTGTAGTTTTTAATGTTTTGTGTGTTATCAAATATGAGATTATGTTCTTGAAAGAAGAGTAAGGTAGACATGTTATTTTTTAAACTTATATTACAATCATCTATCTTGCCGAGAGGCTTCATCTAATGTTGGGGTCAAAAAGAGTAAAAAGAGAAAGAGCAAAAGCCGGCATTTTTTTTGCTGGATGGAATTCAAGTAGAAAAAATGAACTTTTACAATCTTCGTGGATCGTTACATGTCTGTGGATTCACTTAAAAGAAGATTTTGGATTCGGGCTTCTCACTGTCAAAATTTAAGATTTGTCTTCATACTAATGAAAACTTACTAGAAGAAGATATTGGATTGGATTGTGGAATTTGTAGCTCAGTATAATTTTAGAATTTTTAATTCAAAAGTGTGCAAATTCAATCTGTGTAGTTGTTATGATGAATTAGAATCAGACAAGCACTCGCGATACTATTCTAGTAATCAGATAGATGTTTAGATAGATGAATTACATGAATGACATGCAAAAGAATTTTAAGATTGATTTTTGGTCACCCTCTGTGGCTCTGGCAGATTCTTCGATATGATTTTTACAACTTGAATGCAAATATCTTGAGGGGATATTGTGATATGAAATGTATGAAAATACAGTTGACGCATTGGAAAATTGCTCTGTGTTACTGACAAAGATTTATATAAAGCTCACGTGAATGCCTTACTAATAAGAATGTTATGAGTTCTTTATGAATTTTGAATAATTTTGAAAAGGGGGTGAGCAAGGGTAATTTCCTGTTGGTACTGGGTACTGCAAAAAATGTTCCTGATTTTGCAAAAGTACTTCAGGACATTTATCTAGAATCTTCATTTTAGAATTGACTCATGTCATGTGTATTAGAATATATAGAGATTTAATCCCAGCTTATAATTTCCATTCCAAATGTCTCTTTCCATTCATTCTATCGATATTGATGCATTATTTATTATTAATTATTCAAGTTATGCCTAACGTTACCCTACATTGGTAGTGAATTCTTTCTTTGAGTTTGCTAATTTTGGATGGATGATAAATGGGAAAGATTTGTGAAATGAAAACAATTTGGAGGGATTAAGATGGCAATGATGGTGATACTTGAGTTGTCCATAAAAGGAATTGTTCTCTCAGTCTCAAATATCTGATTATGATCATATTGGATAGGATATATTCTTCTTTGTGATAAATTGTTGCCCAAACTATTTCTTACATCTTTCTTAAGATGTTTCAAAGCGATAAAAATTAATAATAATATTGCATAGAAAGAGACAAGCTCTGTTGTGTCAACTTTTAATAATGCCTAATATCGTATTATCATATCATGTGTGTATCTAGTGTAATAGTATCAAATAAGTTCTTTCTATTAACATTAACCATCAAGGCTTATAAAGAGGTGGATCGGAATAACGAGGAAACTTTTACATCCAAATACGGTCTTTGGCTCAAGTCAGGTCTCTTGTGCAACTTAACAAAATTTGACTACAAGTCTTTAACTATATTTGTACTAACTATTGCCAGCTTAGGTTAGATTGGTAGATTTAATATCCAAGAGTATACTATCAAACGAAAATCGAGACAAATATCAGATAGTTCTCATAACGAGGGACATCCATAAGCACAGTCAGTCATGGGGATTTAATAGTTTTTAAAGTTATAAGCTTTAAAAATTAAAAATGTCTTAAATGGACGTATCTAAAGGTTGAAAGTGCCTCTTATGGTTATTATTACCTCTGTACGAGTAACAATGTTTATTATCTAGTTTCAATCTGTTTGCTTGATGATGATGATGCACAGTATCTATCTAAGGGACTTAAAAGTAACTTATTTAGTTAGATAGTTTTTAATCGTTAAAAAGATTGCATGGTAGTAGTGTTGTGTAGCAGTATTCAGTATGACAGATTGAGTGAGTCCAAGAGATCTTTAGGCCAAATATGGCGAACTTTGTCAGCCAGCCGTCATCATCCCAACTCAGGCTTTGTCCATTTCAGGTCAAAGACATTCTCTCTTTTTCAAATAAGATAGAGAACTCTCTCACTTGCAAAAAAACATTTATTATCATATTATTATTATTACTATTAGGTATTTCATAAAAAACTTTTTAAACTTAGAGTCAGTCATAGTCACTAGCCAAAACTGAAAACCAAAGCTCAAGAAATAGCTTAGGTAATGTAGAGTAAGAATTGCTATAGTAGTAATATGCATGTGGTAGTAGTAGCTTACCTCTTAAAAAGTTGTAGTCGTCCTACCTCGTAAAAATTGTTATTGATGATCAATGATCAATATCGGACTCTGTTGAGCTGATTTATATCTCTCCTTATGAAGTCGAAAGCTGACTAGAAGGTTGATGTTGATTGTTAATTTATTGTTAAGGTATAAAAGTTTCAAAAGTGTAATGGTTATGGTATTGATATTATTTTATCATTATGTGCTACTATGGTATGATATTTGGTACAGTTGGAATTGGAAGGGGTATCAAATTAAATGATAAATGGAAAAAAATGTTTTTCATTCATTTATCCTCTTAGTTAGAGAGACTTAAATGGACAATGGAGACAATATTATTATTATTATCATTATGTTATGTTTTCAGTGTTCATCTTTCCATTGTATTATATTTTGTCCCCTACTTAACATTCTTTCCTTGATTCTTCCTTTGATGTTGTTCCATTCTATGAAATTTAATGAGTCGCGTAAGCATTTAATCAGCTAAGGTTTAGATCGGATGATTGTATGCATTTTTGTTCTAAGACGTGCATGACAGCAGATATTGATTCAATAAGAATGAAAGTCAAATAATGATAACTTGTTGCGAAATTGTAAAAAATGACCGAGTCGGATTTACTCAATACTTCGTTTGTAATTTGATATCGATATGGACTTTACTATTTTTGGGATCCCTTTGCTGTGAGCTTTTATCAAAGGATTTAGTTTTTAGGTACCATGTACAATGTTTTTTGGGGACAGTGTCTAGCTTGACAAAAATAATGTCAAGCTGAAACAATGTAGAGTTCAGTTTTAGTGTTTTACATCTTATCTTATCATCTAAAATGCCACCTGCCTCTTTTATTTTCAGATCGTGAAGACCAGTCAATTTTATGTACAGGAGAATCCGGTGCGGGTAAAACCGAGAATACCAAGAAAGTAATTCAGTACTTGGCATATGTTGCCGCAAGTAAACCAAGAAGTTCCGGAGTTCATCATTCCACGGTTTGAAATCATTACCAATTTTACAAAATACTCTTCATTTATTCATTATTTAAAACGCAAAAATAAATTTTATTCTTTTATGGCTGGTTGTGGAGCTAATTCTTTTTATTTAGCTGTAGCTGCTGCGGAAGCCATACTTTTTTTCATTTTTTACTTTATTTTTGAGTATCTAGCTGCTGCTACGATTTGCTAAACTACTGCTATTTATCTTTTATTTAAGCATTATGATTTAAATCTAGGTTTTTGTAGATGCAAAGTAATTTTTTTAAAAAGCACTGTTTTTTTAATTTTTGAAGTAGTAGTATTTACAATGAAGTAGTTTATTTAGTAATGTTGTTTGAATTTTTGATGTTAATTAATCTTGAAAAATTACTGTCTTGATCTTGATTGCATGTATTTTCTCCTTTATTACCACTACGGATCTCCTGTCCTCTTCCTCACACTTTACATGATGAAATTTGGCTGTTGGATTATTTCGCTTATTTCGTTGGTGTATGGTCTTTCCTTTCACGTAGGTGGTGCCTACTTTCAACATAGTAAGTTTAATCTATTCTTTACAAAAAAATGCAAGATACATTCATAGTATCTAGTAAGTAATATTATTACCTCATAGTCACCATTTAATTTTAAACTTTAAGTTAAAACCTGAAATAATGAAGCTATTATTTATTATTTATTTGCTGCTTCTTTTATAAAATTTATTGCAAGCAAAAAAAGGTCTCAGCTTGAGTATGAAAAGTATCAAATGTTGTGATTTTCTCTCTGACTGAGCATCTTGTTCAACTCTCAATAGAGAATAATTGAATAAGTTCTTTAAATGAAGACAATGAGCTAGCCGAGTTAAAAAACGATTAAACTAATTGAAATGTATTTTGTAATGTAATAACAGGGGGAGTTAGAACAACAACTTCTTCAAGCGAATCCAATCCTGGAGGCCTTTGGAAATGCGAAGACTGTCAAAAATGACAATTCCAGTCGATTTGTAAGGAACCATCTAACCAACCCACACTACTTTTAAACATTACTATTACTCACTCATTCTCTCATTTATTTTTATTATATGATTTAATTGAAATAATTCGAGTTGGCCATAAAAGGCTGTGTAAATCGAGAAGTGTCATTCATATATGTCTTTTTTGGTCTTGTTTCTTTCTAAGAATGACAGTCTGTTGTTGTTATAAATTGTTTTTTATGTAATGGATGCTAATTTTGTTATGGGTGTTATTTGACTTACTCTTAGGGTAAATTCATAAGGATAAACTTTGACACATCGGGCTACATTGCAGGAGCAAATATAGAGACGTACCTTCTTGAGAAATCTAGAGCAATTAGGCAAGCGAAGGATGAACGAAGCTTCCATATTTTTTATCAGCTCCTTGCTGGGGCGAGTGATGTTCAACGAAGTAAGGCATTAATAAAAATACAGTAGTTAAAAACGAAATCTGTGTCTTCAAACTCATTTTTCATGTTTAATTAACAAACCATTGTGTCTCTAATCTAAATCAAGAGACTTGAGACTTCAAGAAATGAATGATTTATGGGTTATTTGGATTGTAAGCTATTTTTATTGTTTATTTGCAGAGGAGTGGGTGTTGGAACCAGCAAGCAATTACTCATTCCTTACAGCCGGAGGTCTCCCTGTTCCTGGAGTTGATGATCTTGTTGAATTCCAGGCCACTGTTCAATCAATGGGTATCATGGGCATGTTCCAAGAAGACCTATCCTCAATTTTCCGAGTCATCTCTGCAGTTCTCCATTTTGGAAATATGCAATTCAAACAAGAAAGAAATTCAGATCAGGCAACGCTTCCAGATAACACTGTAGCTCAAAAAGTAGCTCATCTGCTTGGACTTAGCGTAACAGAAATGACAAAAGCATTTTTGAAACCTAGAATAAAGGTTGGAAGAGACCATGTAACCAAAGCTCAAACGAAGGAGCAGGTGGAATTTGCTGTTGAAGCTATAGGAAAAGCAACATATGAAAGATTGTTCAGGTGGTTGGTCAATAGGATTAACAGAAGTTTGGACAGAACTAAAAGACAAGGGGCATCATTTATCGGAATATTAGATATAGCCGGTTTTGAAATCTTTGAGTTGAATTCTTTCGAGCAACTTTGTATTAACTACACGAATGAAAAGCTTCAGCAATTGTTCAACCACACAATGTTCGTATTAGAGCAGGAAGAGTATCAAAAAGAAGGAATTGATTGGAAATTTATTGACTTCGGATTAGATTTACAGCCAACTATAGATTTGATTGAGAAACCTATGGGTATTCTGGCGCTCTTGGACGAAGAATGCTGGTTCCCCAAGGCCACTGACAAATCTTTCGTCGAGAAACTTGTTGCGTCTCATACCCAACACACAAAGTTCTTCAAGACGGACTTCCGAGGGCAAGCAGATTTTGCTGTACTTCACTACGCTGGCAAGGTAGACTACTCAGCTGCCCAATGGCTGATGAAGAATATGGACCCCTTGAATGAAAACGTAGTTCAACTCGTACAGCAAAGTTTGGACCCATTTATCGTTACGATTTGGAAAGATGGTAAGTGTAAGTAGCTAAAACAAACTAATCCTCACTTTACTAACATTAAAATTGCTACAAGAACTTTGAAGATAATTCTAACTGCCATATAACGCTCATTTTAGCTGAAATCGTTGGTATGGCTCAACAAGCTTTGTCAGACACTCAATTCGGAGCTAGAACAAGAAAGGGTATGTTCAGAACAGTATCTCAACTATACAAGGAGCAATTATCAAAACTCATGGCTACTTTGAAAAATACAAATCCCAATTTCGTCAGGTGTATCATTCCAAATCATGAAAAGAGGTGAGTTAAATAGAACAAAATTTAATGACAAAGTGCTAAATTAGGCTTGTGCAACACATAATAATAAATGAGTTTTATTTGTTTTGGTAATATTATAGGTCTGGAAAGATAGATGCTCCATTAGTACTAGACCAACTTAGATGCAATGGTGTATTAGAAGGCATTCGAATTTGTCGCCAGGGCTTCCCCAACAGAATTCCATTCCAAGAGTTCCGACAAAGATATGAATTACTTACTCCAAATGTCATTCCTAAGGGCTTTATGGATGGAAAGAAAGCTTGCGAAAAGATGGTAAAAATGAACTATTTTGATACCTCAGACATTTGTACTATTGTGTTAGATTACATATATTTGCGTGTGTGTTTAATTTATCCATAATTTATCCTCAATTTTAGATAAACGCGTTGGAGTTGGATCAAAACCTGTATAGAATAGGACAGTCGAAAATCTTCTTGCGAGCTGGTGTGTTGGCTCATTTAGAAGAAGAAAGAGATTTAAAGATCACCGATCTAATTGTCAATTTCCAATCATTCTGCCGAGGAATGTTAGCTCGTCGCATGTACTCCAAAAGAGTTCAACAGCTTAATGCTATTCGAATTATTCAAAGGAATTGTGCTGCGTATCTTAAGCTACGCAATTGGCAGTGGTGGCGTCTTTATACTAAAGTTAAGCCTCTTCTTCAAGTTACCAAACAAGACGAAAAGCTTATTCAGAAGGAAGACGAATTAAAACAACTAAAGAACAAGTTGGAGTCCACAGTGAAAGTTACTTCAGAGATTGAGCAAAAGCTTCATCAAGCTGTCGAAGAGAAAGCTATGCTAGCTGAACAACTTCAAGCAGAAACTGAATTATGTGCCGAGGCAGAAGAGATGAGAGCAAGACTGGCTGTAAAGAAGCAAGAATTGGAAGAGATCCTCCATGACATGGAAGCTCGTATTGAAGAAGAGGAAGAACGAGTGGTGGCCTTGTCACAGGAAAAAAAGAAACTCCAGCTTAACATCCAAGATTTAGAAGAACAATTAGAAGAGGAAGAAGCTGCAAGACAAAAGCTTCAAATTGAAAAAGTTCAAGGTGATGCAAAAATTAAAAAGTTAGAAGAAGACTTTGTCGTGGCCGAAGATTCTAATAATAAGCTTGGTAAGGAGAAAAAGTTACTCGAGGAAAAGAATAATGACTTGAGCCAGGCTTTAGCCGAGGAAGAAGAAAAAAGTAAACATTTAGCCAAGTTAAAAGCAAAGCATGAAGCGACCATTGCAGATATTGAAGAAAGGCTGAAGAAAGAGCAACAATCTCGGCAAGAAAACGACCGCATGAAGAGGAAGATGGAGTCTGAACTTCAAGACATCAAGGAGCAGATTAATGAAAAGAGAACACAAGTTGAAGAACTTCAACTAAGTTTGGCCAAAAAGGACGAAGAAATCAGTAGCCTTCTTACCAAGATTGACGAAGAGTCTGCTTCAAAGGCAACCTCACAAAAAGCTCTCCGAGAGCTCGAATCCCAACTTCTTGAACTCCAAGAAGACTTAGAAGCTGAGAAAGCAGCTCGAAATAAAGCCGAAAAAATCAAAAGAGATTTAAATGAAGAATTAGAAGCATTGAAAAATGAACTTCTTGATAGTCTGGATACCACCGCCGCTCAACAAGAATTGAGAACAAAAAGAGAGCAAGAATTAGCCGCACTTAAGAAAAGTCTTGAAGACGAAGCATCATCTCATGAATCTAGCATTTCTGATCTTAGACACAAGCACGTACAAGAGGTTCAAGAGCTAATGGAGCAGTTAGATGGGCTGAAAAAAGCTCGCGGAAATCTAGAAAAAAGTAAAGGAACTCTTGAAGCTGAAAACGCTGATTTGGCTAATGAGCTGAAACAACTTCAAGGATCTAAAGCTGAATTCGATAGAAAACGAAAAATGCAAGAAAATCAAATTCAAGAACTCCAAGTCAAGCTTGCTGAAAGTGAACGAGCAAAAGCAGATATGGCTGAAAGATTGGCTAAAGTTGTTAATGAACTTGAAGCAGTTTCTATACAATTAGAGCAAGCAGATTCCAAGGCCACTCAAGCTGGAAAGAACTCTGTCGCTGTTGAAGGACAACTTGCAGAAACCCAAGCTTCTCTTGAAGAAGAAACACGCCAAAAACTGGCCCTAACTGCCAAATTAAGGCAGTTGGAGTCAGAAAAAGACCAATATATTGAACAACTGGAAGAAGAGGAAGAGGCCAAGAAAAGTTTAGAAAAAGCCTTGGGAGCATTAAACGTATCTATTGCTGAGTTGAAAAAGAAATCAGATGAAGATGCTGAAACTATATCCAATCTGGAAAATAGTCAGAAGAAGATACTTAAAGACATGGAGTTACTTAGAAGCCAAAATGAGGAGTTGATAGCCAATTGTGACAAATTAGAAAAGTCTCGAAAGAAACTCCAACAAGAATTAGAAGATGTTGGAATTGACCTAGAAACACAACGAAGTAAAGTCATCGAATTAGAAAAGAAGCAGAGGAACTTTGATAAGATTCTGTCCGAGGAGAAGATGATTAGCGAAAGGTTTAGCCAAGAAAAAGACCAAGCTGAGAGAGAAGCTCGCGAGAAAGAGACCAAGTTGTTGTCGCTCAATCGCGAGTTAGAAGAGAAGGATGCACAAATCGAAGAATTAGAAAGGATAAAAAGACAACTACAGAGTGAACTTGACGAGTTGGCAAATTCTCAAGGCACAGCCGATAAGAACGTCCATGACCTCGAAAAACAAAAGAGGGCCTTGGAGTCTCAACTTGCTGAACAGAAGACACAAATCGAAGAGCTTGAAGATGAGCTTCAACTAACAGAAGATGCCAAGCTCAGATTAGAAGTAAATATGCAAGCTTTAAAGACCCAATTCGAACGAGATCTTCAAGCCAAGGAAGAAAGTAATGAGGAGAAGCGTAAAGGACTTCTTAAACAATTACGAGATACCGAAGCAGAACTCGAAGACGAAAGAAAAAATAGGACAGCTGCTGTCAACATCCGCAAGAAACTTGAAAGTGATTACAACGAACTTCTTAGTCAAATGGAGGCCAATAATAAGATGAAGGAAGATGCATTAAAGCAGTTGAAGAAAGTCCAGGGTCAAATCAAAGACTTCCAAAGGGACGCTGAAGAAGCTCGTCTTGGCCGAGATGAAGCTATTGCAGTTGCCAAAGACGCAGAAAAGCGACTTAAGGGTATCGAAACCGAAATTCTTCAACTTCAAGAAGATTTGGCTGCCTCAGAAAGACAACGAAGAGCTGCAGAAGCTGAGAGAGACGAGTTAGCTGAAGAAGTTAGCAATGGAGCTAATCGAGGAACTTTACTCGTTGATGAGAAGAGAAGGCTCGAAGCACGTATTCAAAGTTTGGAAGAGGAGCTTGAGGAAGAACAGAGTAATAGCGAATTACAATCAGAACGAGCTCGAAAATCCACCTTGCTTAATGAACAACTCAGTGCCGAGTTGCAGGTCGAGAGATCAACAAATCAGAAATTAGAGAACTCTCGTGCTCTACTAGAAAAGCAAAACAAGGAGTTGAAACAAAAGCTCACAGAATTAGATACCAGCCAAAAATTAAAGACAAAAGCCACGATAGCTAGTCTTGAGAGTAAAGTTCAACAATATGAAGAGCAATTGGAATTGGAGGCCAAGGAAAGGTTAGCACAACAAAAGGCAGTAAGAAGACAAGACAAGAAACTCAAAGAGTTACTCCTTCAATTGGAGGATGAGCGTAGAAACGCTGATAATATGAAGGAGCAAACTGAAAAGGTTAATGCTAGAGTTAAGGCGCTCAAGAGGCAGTTGGACGAGGCTGAAGAAGAAATCTCGAGAGAGAAAGCCATGAAACGAAAACTGCAAAGGGATCTTGAAGATGCTCAAGAGAGTTATGAAGGAGTTGTTAGAGAGATGGGAAGTCTTAAAAATAAGTTGAGGTGAGTTTGAATTATACCATTTGTAATATTCATTTAAAATTAGCATTCACTAGAATTAATCACTTAAAAATAATTATATACGCTGTGCGCTGCTTTAATTGCTTAATGCTCAAAAATGATATTTTTTTGAAAATTTGCTTCCAAAGAACTGGAAAAATCGGAAGGTTGGCCTTTAACTTAACACAAAATTTTAAACTTCAGCTTATCACCGTTCCGTAATTAATTATTAATTTTAATCGTAATTATAATTAAATTTTTCAGACGAGGAACAGGAACAGGATTAAGTTTAAATTCGAGTCGATTATCCAAAAGAGGTTCACTTCCAGGCTCAGGGCCAGGAGATGACTCAGTAGTCTCTCAAGAAGACTCCTTTGATGCTGAAGACCAACAAGCATAAAGATTATTTATAATAATAATTTTTACGGACGGATTATCCCATCCAATATAAATATCACATAGAAAACTTAATTTTTCCATTATTATGTGAACGATAATTCCATTTTTGTTTGTATTATATCATATTACATTTATACTAACGTTTACAAGTTAAAGTTCACGTTAAAATTATTATAGAAATGTTATACGAATGAATACTTTATTTAGATACTTTATGTGCGATTGTTGTTATTGCATGCGCTTTGAAATCTTGTTGATTAGGACTTTTACTTTTTAAAACCAGAAAATCACGACCATGAATTAATTATTACTTATTACTACACAATTTACTTAAATATTGATTTTTTGATGATTCCATTTATTTGCTTGGTGTGTTGAGTATTTTTGTTTGCATCAAGTACTTAAAAAAGATTATATTATTGGAATGATGTCCAGAGAGAATTTCAATACAAGAAAGTTGGAAAGTGCCTTCAAACTTTGTATTATATTTATAGCTAATTGATAAATTAATGTTTAAGCCTTTACAAAAAAAATCAAGAACTGAATGCATGCATGATTATGATGATAAAAACAATTCCAATAACTTGATTATCTGTGTGTAAACACTGTAACTTTGAATTTTCAAAAAACAGCGTTTGTTTTAATTAAATTTAAGAACCTATACTTGTAGTCCTGTAGATTGGTAATTAGTACCAGGCTTAGATTTTAGTTTTAAGTAATTCTAGCAATAAGAATGGTAATATAGTTTAAATGTAAACCGTAACATTCCTCCGTAAGGTTAATTACTATTGATTCCGAAGTAATAACAAGAAAACAACCATTTCATAATATTACACAGCGATTTACTTTAGCTTTTTAGAAAACGTATTAGAAGTAGGAGCAGTAAAACTTCACTTTGCCTTCATCAAAATCACCCTTGGTTTTTTTTTGGCTTTTAATGTAAAAGTTTGTATTCATAGTTTGGAGTATGACTCCATTAAATCTTGAACTGGTGACCTTTAGGCAATGTAAAAAATCTTACAAAGCCAACCCCTTTGAGTAGCATTATTGACCCTATCCACCTTTCGTCTTACTTTTTACACGAAAATAAACCAAGAAAGTGTAACCTGTAGTAATTAAGAGGAAACAACCCCTGAACGTAATACCAGAGGGATGACAATTACAAGCGATTCATACAACTACAAAGAAATAGCAACAAGTATTATAGGACTGCATAATAATAACACAATATTATGTAATAATAATAATATTATGGATTAATTTACCTAAATAGTAATTTACCTCACCTTCGATTTGGCTCCTTTCTCTGCGCATTCGGAATTCGGCCATAATACACATAATAACGATAATAATATCTACCTGCCTACTTGCAATTAATATTAATCACGGTAGAAAAAACAATAATAATCATGAATAAGTATTGTGATTCATATGAACATAGACATAATAATATTATTATTAATTATAATATAAAGTTAATTATTATAATTTAATACGCAAGTTATTAATAATCTTATTCTTCATACCTATTTACAATAATGAGTATATATGATTGATGAATTATGACATTTAATTATGAATGATGGATAACTTTTTTGTTAAAGTTACGTGTTATATATGCATAATATGCGATAGAAGAGAGAGTGCTCTGAATTAATAATAAAACTTTTTGTTCCCTGTTTTGCTTGGAAATTTTGCGTTTTTTATATGTTTATTTATTTTTATTCATTTTTATGTTTTTTGGTGCATGTGATAAACATTTCGTTTTATGAAAAGGATATAAAATTCCTTTGCTTCTGATGCGTTCCCCTCTTGCCATCCCAATTTGTATTTGAGTTTCAGAGATCTTATAGAAATCTTTGAGTTCAACAGCTCAGCCATTTTTAACAACAAATTCCTATTGAAAACACAGAAGACAGAACTCTTAATTTAATTTATGAAAAACTCTTTTTCTACACTAATTTTGTTTCCTAATCCCGAACGTTCTCATTTAGTCAGTTTTAGCTCCAATTTACAGAAAAATCTTTAATTTCAACATAACTTCATTTTTCATTTTTCTACTTTTCCCAAGATCAAACCGAAATGACAGGGTTTTAGCCAACGTCTAATAACATACAAATTAGGGGTGAAAATAAAATCCCAGGTGACAAAACTTAATGAATTCCATGTACATAAAACTGTAGCTTTACTCTCATGATTATTTTCTCCTTTTACAATCTCTCATCAATCAGTACATTTTACAATTAACATACATCAAGCATAATAATATATTTTATCTAAACATACTAATACAGTCACACACTAACAGACAAACACAAGCTTAATTATTACACATTTATATTTTAAATCTAATTAATGTGATGTCGTCTCTTTTTTATAAAAAAAGTCGAGTTTTAAAATAGTCACTTAAATAACATTTCGTTTTAAAATCATCCTAACTAAATTAAGATATTGTCTCGTGTGGGTATTCTTAATCTTTAAAAAACACATTCTCATATCTTTAATCGTATGTACTTAATACAATTTCAACATTATTTTTATTTTCTTCCGACGCGACAGTGTTCACAGTTTAGTCGAGTAGCTAAAAAACACAAAAAGGTTAAAAAAAAAGTCAAAGTTTCGTTATAAAGTTGAGAGTAGTTTAGTATAACAGTTTAGTATTATTAATTAAACTATTAATTAATCTTGTTCACCTTCTTGTAAATTGTACACACGCAGTTCTATGCTAAAATTTACAAAAAGGTTTGAATTGAGCTATTTGATATCTTAAAATTTTAAAATTTTGAAATTTTTCTTTCATTTTTTTTTATAACTCATATTGCTTTGCACTTTGTAACAATTTTTAAAAACAAAAAAATACCCAAAAGCCAACAATAAGCTTTCGATTCATATTTTTTTCTCATTATCTTCCTCGTTTGTGCTGTGTTGTA
>JAQGAA010001758.1:0-14546 GCA_034696425.1 Isotoma viridis | reverse complement strand
CCTTCATTCTCGTCTATGCCATAATCACTCACACTCGACTGGATTAAATGAATTTATTCAATTTTAGTGTAAGCGAGATAAGTGGTTTTTTAAATCCCAATTTTCCCTTTCTTCGGAATAATGCTGAATTCATATATAGATTTTCAGGAAAATTCTTAGCTTATTAGCTTTTATTTCAAATACAGGTTCTCCCTACAGAATAATGTCCCACCCCAGACTAAGCTCAGAAACCTTTCAAGGGTTTGTAATGTGTGAGGATTGAATGGAAATTTACAAAAATTATGCAAAATCGTGATAATTGTTTTTAACCTAATTTTTCTTGTGTTTAATATCTAGATTTTGTTAAATAGTTTCGAATGTTACATATTTTAATCCAATTTTATAGTTTTTAATGCCTTATTTTTTAATAATACTCATTTATTTGTATATAAATAGGAAACCCAGGCGTTTTTGCTATCTCTAAAATATTTACATCGTTTGTCAATACTTTGTTTCGTTAGTTTGTTATTTAGCTTGATGGTGATGATTGACCATTATTATTATTCCATTCTATTGTAATAGCACAGATAATTAATCTAATTAAATAATCCTAACTTCTTGTCTAGTTTGTAGCTTAACCACTACTAGCAAAGGAGTTTAATTTTGTTTCATCAGTTCACCAACTTCAAACTTTAGAATAATTTTTATCTAGATTTTAAAAACGATTGCTAGATATCTTTTAAACTTTATAATTTATTACTTGTGGAGTTTTATGCATACTCGTTAATAACTTTCCCCATATTAGAAATATAAATCCTATTTAAAAGAAGTAATTATTGTTTTCTTCTTTGAAAATGTTCGACGTAATTGATCCTACTTCATGGAATAGAGTTACATGCAATTTGCAAACATATCAGTGTATTTGTTTAGAATTATGGACACGAAACTAATCGAATAGCTAAAAAGACTAAAAACTTCTTCCCATTTAAAATTGAGGTTTATTTGGGGTTTGAGAAGTTATTGAGTTGTGTTTTGAGTGTTGGTCGTTGGGAAAATGGAGTTTAATGTGAATGGAGGATTGAAACTGAAAACGTGTAATGATAATAGAAAATGGTTGGAAATACAACAGAAGAAGGGAAAAGTAACAGTTGGAAATAATAATTGTGATAGTGGGGGTGGTAGCTCTACTCATAGTCACCAAAACTCTTCTTCTAAAAATCAAAATTTCAAATTTAAGTTTTTAAATAATATTTGGAATTCCTTTTTCGACTACTTGTAATTATTAAAATATAATTTATAACCTTTAATAAAACCATATGCAATTGTTTTTGTAAAATATGATAGTAAAATTGCTTAAAAATGAAATATGCTCAATTGTGAGGGGAAATAATATTAAATTAATAAAAATTTTCAAATTCTTTGAACCCACAGCTTGCTAAAGACTAAAGGTTAAAACTATTTGCTAAAGATATATATATTGTTGAAAATCATTATAAATGACTTGCTAACTGGAAAAGAAGTTTCTATAAGAATTTCGGACTCTAGCGTCAAGTCAATGTGTTCTACTTTCTTTTCATCCTACTCTCTCTCTCTCGCTCATATTTATGACCACATCGACTTTAGATCTTCGATCGAGATAATGCCTTATCTTTTTGCAACAGACCACACATACTTATACTTCTTTATCACGTTATCAGGGAATATTTATGACGCTTCGATTCACTACTTGAAAAGTAGGAGGGATTGTAATAGAATTGAAGCTCTGTAGAATTTCTTTATGTAGTTAATGCTTAGAGAGTCTGAATCATGTAAAAGAAGGATGCAAGTTATAATGAATTTATTTTTAATTGTTGTTTTGTTAATTTCTAGCATAATGGGTGAGCACGGGGGTGGGGGTGGTGATGATGATGGAATGGGTGGAGATACGAACACAATGTTCGGGATGCGTCAAAGAGGACGAAAAGGGGCGCTCAAGAAGAAGAACGTCTATGTTGTCAAAGATCACAAGTTCATACCAAGATTCTTCAAACAACCGACTTTCTGCTCTCATTGCAAGGACTTCATCTGGTAAGTACTCTTAATTTTTTCATTATTAAATTTAACAGTCCAACCTATTCCTAAACTTCTCTCATAAATTCGTCTCTCGCATCGTCCTCGAATTTATTTAATCAGAGTTTTGCAAGTAGGTAAATCAACATAAAATTTGAGTGATTCGAGTTGTAAAAAGTTGATCGTTCGAGTTATATTTATGAAAAACCAAATATGATTTGTATTTAAAAGGACTTGTACTATTTTTAGTAAAATTGCTTGTCTGAAATTATTTTGGTTTGATTTTAAAATAAGCATTCAATGTGTTGTATTGTAATAAGATTTTTCAAGAAGGAAAAGTACATTTAACGAATTATTTTTGTACATATTAATAAGCAACTAATATTATCCGTCTTTTTATATAAAAGATATTGCAAATGATTTGTGATCAAGGAAAACGCATCCGACTATTTAGTATGTTGCATTTTTGTGTGTTCATTATTTTATCTACCGTGCTTAAAGTTTATTCCAAATTCTTTACAATTTCACCTGAACTCAAGTGACCTGAATTAACTGCCTGTCTCCTGCATATATTATTTTATTTGTTGTAATCCCAAAGTAAAATATGGATGGTACATTCGATTAACAAAACTTGGAGCTTGATTGTTAATAATCCATTTAGTGACTGCACAAAAAGCCTAGTCTAGCCATAGCCTATTTTTTCTAAGGTTTCATCTAAAACTTAATATTCTTGTTCACTTACTCAGCTTGCTTATAAATACAATTTATGAAACTTAATCAATTAGCTGAGATTATGCAACCTACATGTTCACATTAGCTTTTTTTATATTAAGTTTCATTATGAATGCAATAAATAACTGAAAAAATCGTGTAACTTGCTCATAGTGGTACATTGCTAGTTCAACCCAATACTTCTCTACATCCTAATTTAAAATTAAACTAAACATAGCTGCTTTTGAACAAAAGTTAGCAAGAATATTATGTGGGAGTACGAAAGAAAGTTGATAAAAGGGCTTTCCGTAAATTTTGTAGCAGAGTTAGAGTTTAGAGTTTAGCAAACAATTGGGGAAATTGGATAGCTCGAGAAGACCGGAGATTGTAGGTCTGAATCGGACATTATATTCCCCACAGTACATTCCTTCGTATTTCATTACATACACATTGCATCGAACTAAATATTATCTTTCCAATTTATTTTCGCTTCTTATCGTAATATTAAGTCATTTATAAGGATTTAAGTACAGGTGATGTAAGATTGCAAATCTAATGTCCGTAAATCAAGTCCATATTCTAGCCTTGCTCTTTGTTAATATTTTAAGTATAAATCACAAAATTTATGAATGTTTCGCAAAATCCATTGAGATCATTTAGTTGGGTGAAGTAGGTAAGAGTAGTGAAGGAGCAGTGAGGGGGATTAAGGTTACCCGGGTGAAATAAATCCGATGGATTTTATATACAAGTAAGGGAAGGAATTTATTATGATTATACACCTACCTACCTATATGTCGCATGCATACACGTCCATCTGTTTGTTATACAGATTTAAACCTTCCTTAGAAACAAATCCACCAGAACCAAAAATACTTATTTTTATCTACTTTACTTATCTTTTTTTTTTATTGTGATCAAAAGGTCACTTCTTCGTTTGTATGTCATAGGTCATTCAATAACACAAACTAATAATATCGAGTGTATTTTGCGATGTTGCCTTATATTTACAGGTTTCTAATCATCCCTTTCATTTGGAAGTTTGGAAGTAACGTTATTTATGTCATTAAAATGACATATATAATTAATAAATGTAAATTGTGGATTTGACATATGCATAGAATAAAGAATTGCCAAGTTTGTAGTGTTAATTTTTCAGTTATTTGATTAAAATGTAAAGATTTTACTTAGGTAGTTCTTTTTATTCTTATTACGAATTTTTAATTAACGTTCAGAAAAGAATGCAAAGTTTTAATTTGAAATGTGAGGAGATTAAAAATAGGAAAATTACAGCAAAGTTTCTAAGTTAAGAATAGTATATGTAAAAGTTAGAATTGGGCTAGTTGTTGATGAGGTAGAGTTTGAGTTGAGTGAGGCTCATCAGGTTCAGGTGTACTTCTTTCTAGTATAGAAGAAATGCGACTCCTTACTTTTGCTTAGATTCTCGATTACTTTTACAATCCAATTGAGAAATGAAATCACACTTGGTCTACTTTTATTTTTCCATCCAACATCGCATTGTAGAAAGAAAAATATTTGTAGTATAAGAAAAAGATTGCTTTCACCTGAGTCAATTCACCTAAAGTTCTACTTTTTTCTCAGGTATCCGCTCAAAAATCATGTTAAGTAACGGTGGGTCTACGTTTCCGTAATTTCCAGTACTTATTTTTCACTTTCCAGATTATACCTGTTCTTAATTAAATGTGTTACGCATATGTTTGTTTTATCTTTACTACCATTGCCGTTTCAGTAGAATAATGATTGGTCTCCCAAAGGTTCGGTGACATAAAGTAGAAGAGCTAAAAGTTAATTTATACATGCTATTGCTTGCCTGCTATGATGCCTATGAATGAATTACATTAAACTTTTACCTAGTAGATAAGATCATAGGTCAAATACTGAAAGTCATTTAAGAAAAAAGGAATTCTCAAGCTGAAAAAAGCCTTGGCTGAAAATTCAAGTTAAGCTTGATCATAAAATAAATATTTTTCTTGTTTACTTTTTCTCAAAGTTCGAGCTGCTTTTACCCGAATTGAATGCTAGTATTATAATATTTTGTTTTGAGTTATAAAACTACCCGGTTATTCAGAAGTTTTCAGTCTTTTCTGTATTACGAGAGCGAGTAAATGTTTACTTATTTTATGAAAGGTCAAAGGTCTGTTAAGGTGTATAATGTGTAATAGTGGAGAAATTCGAGTAAAATAAAACTTTATTCGCATTAATTTAAAAGTTGTATGCAATGAATGTGAACCTTTTAGACGGTAATAAAAACTGGCTACCCAGAACCTAAACCTAGCTACTACTCTATTTGGACTGGGTTGTACTTACTATAATATCAGTAGTAACTTTTGAACATTTTCAAAAAAGTTATTTCGTGAATAATTTCCTGTGGTCTATCCCGAACTATCCGTACCTTTATAAACTAACCGAACCCAAAAACTCCATTCTCTGAACTCTACATTATTCACTTCATAGAATTCCCAATAAATTCCCTCCATTCATAATCAATGTGCTCCATTCATAGCTTAAAAGTTGACTTTATTAATAACTTTGTTTTTGTCCTTTGTAATTTTTAGGGGGTTTGGAAAGCAGGGATACCAATGTCAGAGTAAGTGAGACAAAGTTTCTGGTTTTTAAATTAAATCTAAGCGTTGTTCGTAAATTGGTATTTGGTAACTGTGATGAAATGTAAGCTGATTCAGCGATGACTGACGGTTTTGCGGTGTAGCCATGAAACGAAGTTTTAGGTTGACCTATGGTCAAAATTGCTCCTTGTATAACCTTAAGCGAATGAGTTTTCCCCGCAAGCGTTTGTGAGTAGTTTTTGTAAAATCAGCTAAACTTTCATCTTGGTTACTTTGTAAACTATTCGTTAATTTTGTACGATAAAAGTCTGTGATTAAGGTTGTACTTTTTGTTGTTGCTTACAGTTTGCAGTTTTGTGGTTCACAAGCGATGTCACGAATTTGTGTCGTTTACATGTCCCGGAGCAGACAAGGGAGCTGACTCTGATGTAAGTTTATTAATTACTTTGACTAATTACTCTTTAATTACTCTCTAAGTATTTTATCCTCCATGAGTCTACACTTTATTTTATAATACGAAATATTCTCTATTTATAACATAACGTTATATACTACACCTTTCCAAAGGTATTTCAATCATCAATGAACATTCTCTTTGAGTAGAACTTTGAGGGAAAAATGTAAGTGCTACTTGATTATAGATCCACTATGGCGCATTATGTAATACTTAAAGAATTATAACCCAATATGCAACTCTAACTTAAATCAAAAGCAAAAAATAATCAATAATTTTGACTTTGACCAACTTTAAACGAGGCTAGGCAATTTAATGTGTATGTTGTGTTTCATATTTTAAAGTGATGACAAGAGTTTTTTATACATTGCATTTATAGCTTCTGCTTGTATTTTTCAAGAAGGGTTTAGTCAACTCAAATCGTTTTTAAATGAAGGAGAAAAGGTTTTTACTGTGTAACTGGGTTTTCCAAAACACTTGGCTGAAAATGTAGCTAAAATATTAAGTTTGAGAATTTCGGTCTGAGAACTAAAACCAGCAGACCTAAGTAGGGTGCAACATTTAGTTTTTAAAATGAGTATTGTAGTCTGGTCACGTTGAAAATGACTTTTGTCACCTGTTCAAATCTGCTTGTTTATCGCTCAAAGTTAGGTTTACTTTCCCTTTTGAAGATAATTGAAGATGATCACGGGAGATATTTGAGTCAGTTTGTATGACCCGTGTGGGTAATTTCAAGAAAGAGTTTTTGTCTATATGAATGAGCAGGAAGTTTTAGACTTGGGTTTTCTATTGAGAGTGTCAATTCAATTTATTAACCACGCGAGATTTCACTCCTTTTACTATTAACACTAAGTTTAGTTAAGCGTTATTCTTACTTAAGGTTCAGTTAACTCTCTCAAAATAACGTTTGAGCTTTTCATTTTCTTTATATTTGACTTGTGAGCTTATTGAAATCAGACAAGTATAATATAATAACAAACAGTGTGAAGTTTAGCGAATTATTTTATGGAAAAAATGCGAGACTTTCATGATGGAATTTTCATAGTTTGATGAAGTAAAAAAATAGTGTTAGCCATATCGGGTTTTTTTAGTTTAAACAACTCGATTTTTTTTAGAAAATTTAAGAGAATAGAGGGAGGGATTTAAACATACAACCAAAAATCCGGGTTTAAGAAGTTTTATAGGAAAAATCCTTAAAATTGGTTGTGGGTGACTAGACAGATAAGTAATGGCAGTCATCAAGCCGAAGACTTTAGAAAGATGTGCTCACACTTTTTACATAGGCTTTATTTCGCATCTTCAGAGGTTTTAACACTAATGACATGTCCTCTTCTAAATTATCATCGCTTACTCACATTCTTACTTTTCATTCTATATCTTTTCGTACCTTATTATTCCGTAAAAAGACTACATGAAGTTACTTTCGTTAAATGAGCTATATAGTTAGTATACGCTTATATGCCCAACCTGCCCAAGGTCTAAACCCAAACTCATGGTAAAAGTTGACTAAACTTTTTTAAAGAACAAGCAGAGGCTTTTTTAATAAATTGTAATTTTACATTTTAAAATATTTTAATACTTTTGGGAGTTTATTTTATGAAATAGTTTTAACGCAATAATTTTAATTTAGAAAGCAGAGCGTAATTAAGTTAATGTTAAAAGTGCATTCGCCTTCTACAAAGTTATTTAAGATTATGTCCAGGTAAATATTGACAAAGGTACAAAATGAAATTGCTTTGGTGAGTTCAAAGAGTTATCCTGTCAATCAGTGAATAAAGAATTGTGTGTGTACGATTTTATGGGTAGGACTCGAGGACAAAGCACAAATTTAAGCCACATACATATGCGAGTCCAACATTTTGTGACCATTGCGGATCTCTTCTCTATGGGGTCCTTCATCAAGGAATGAAATGCACAGGTCAGAGTTTAATCAACTCATGAACGTCTTTAAATGTTTATCTCATTGTGTGCTACGCTGAAAAGTGCAAAGCAAAGAACATCTACTTACAAAACACGCTTGAAATCAAAATAACGCTGCATGTTTCAATTCAATCATTGCTAATTCGGTGTTTGTCGTGTGTGCTACTTATTTTAGATTTTCTTTAACTCTATTACATAAAATTAAGAAATATTCAAACGATGGCCCAGAGTTAGAGACCTTATAAATCAGACATCTTTAATCTAAGAGCGATGGCACAATAACGACTCATTGCAGCCTCGAATTTGCCTTAGAATGACCCGAAGTAAATTTTGAGGTATTTTCTATTTGTCATTTGTGATATTCATATGTTAAAACATGCTAAAATGTCACACAGTTTTCGGTTGAAATGGTGAAGGTTCTATGTAATGGTTTTTAAGATTTGAAGGCTACTTTCAAGGTTATAAAGTCCGTGTTATATTTATATTTTTTACACGAAGAATCAAGTTAGCTTTCATTAAAAGGTATATGCTCTTATGATTAGTAGGTTTGTTTCATATATATTTAGATGAGAAAGATGAAGGTTGCCCGTGTGACATATTGTTGGTTCTCTAGTTGAGAGGGACATATGTGACCTTTTGACCTTTTAGTTTCTCGGGAAAGTATTGTCATTGGGGAGTTGATGTGTTTACGTATATGAAGTGACACTATAATATGCTTTTCTCTTTTGGCTCTCTATACTTCTGGAGATAATAAAATAAAATATGTGTTCGAGTTAGAGCTAGATTTGTCGTAGTATTTTATGGGAAGTCTCCAAGGAAAGGGTGTGAATGTCACACCTTCACAACAATTCCGATCCAACAACACAGTATACAATATGTCCCATGTATGGGCACTGATTTCTAAAGAATGAGGATCCGTTCATAAATAAAATTGTAAGATATGAGCTTATACATCGAAAAAGGTTTCAAAGTTTATCTCTTTGCCAATAATAGATTATTTTAAGCTCAATCGGCCATTCAAATACCGTCTTATTTTTATAATTGAGTAATAGGAGTTATGCGATACCACGGTGGTTTACGGCAAAATTGTTATAAAGAGGGAGCGAGGGAAATTCCCAAGAAATTTTTATTTTTATCTTTAAAGATAGTTATGAAAGCATTTTCAACCTCTTTGATCTATCAACTAATGTGAAATATGAATTACATAACGGTGTTTATGTACACATGGGTAATATTAGTTGTGACAAGGGAAGGAAACGATTATTGATAGTATTGATTTAGTAAGAAAGAGAAAAAGAAAAAAGTAGGAATTCCCATTAGAATTTGTGGTGACATTTGTCCTCCCTTTCCTTCTATGTCACGGTACACTGCACATTATAATAAAACCCGGGTTTTTTCTAGTACTATTATTAATAATATATATCTCCGTATAATATTCCACCCGAGATTTTATTGAACAATAAATATGGAAAGAAACAGCTATCTCGATTTTATTTTTTTCTTATTTTGTCAAGAAATTCTCCTCTAATTCTGGTGGATGATGATGATGGGTAGTCCACACTTGTTGAACTACATTCCGTAGAAAACAAAAAATGACACCTTCTGCGTTAATATGTCTGCACATAAATTTTGTAAGGTAGAAAGTAAGATTAAAGAAAATAAGATGATTCAGATATTATAAAACATGCTATATAGACAACTCTTTCTAGTAGTGGACAATGAGAAACTTAGAATATATATGTTACGCTTGCATTGTTCATATGTATATGTGTCCACTTGCAATGGAGAAAGTCCTGAGGGAGATTAGGATTTATTTGCTTTTTACTTTCCAGTACCACTACCACGGACAAACTCAATTTCCTCGTGAGATTGAATACACACAAGGCTCAAAGTCCACCATCCACATTTAAGATAGAAAGTCTACTATTTTCAGGCTTATCCATAAGTCATGAACCATTTTGCTTTCATCTTAGGGTTTATGAGGTTCAAACGTTTAAAATTCATAAAATTATGAACGGTCACTATCCCGTATCACTCTGAATACAAAGTACTTGTATGTTTAAAAAGAGAGGTAAAGAGAGAAAGGGCTAAAAAGGGATGGCAAATGACATGGGCTTTTACTTCAAATTCGTTTCTCTTTCAAAGTCTCCCTGCTTGTGGTTTTTGTCTCTCTCTCCTCTACTTGTCCAGGTGAATCCCAATCTCCCAAGTGGCCTTTCTACCTTTCTCTTCTTCTTTCCTATAAAAGATACTTAAGTAGGTCTATTCAAAAATTATGGGCTGAATACCAAAACCAAATTAGAAAGAATCATCTGGGAGTTCAGCCGTTTATTTTAGGCTTCAAGAAGGACAGTTGATTTATATTGAGACTTTGGACCAGTATTTTAAATATTTAAATAATGGTAAGAGAAAGGGATATAAAAGTGAGAGAGTTTCGTGTCAACTGTCACTGTCACTCCTCTCTCCCATTTCAGATCTATTAATTATTCAAAATATCTTTACTTCTGTCGTAAAGACAATATGTGTTCCCATTTATCCTTTTCAGCGCTTATTTCATCTCTCTGTGTTTTTCAAGGGGAATGAATTTAGTATCCCGATGTATTTGGGCTTTTTTAGGTCTGCCAAGGGGTTCGAATTTCAGGGTCACGCCCACGAAGCTAAGTCCTTCGGACAAAGTACTTCTTTCTGTTTCCCCAAGATTGGCAGTGTTGCAGAATGATAGAAAATTGAAGGGTGGTTTATGAGATTTATGAACATTAAATTTAAAAATAGTTGGATAGTAGTGTGTGGGTATAGTGGTTTGTAATGCGAGATGTGGATTTTTGGTAGTAACATTTACTCTAGTAATAATAAATGGAGGAATGATTGAAGTGGTTGAGATGTCGTGAACAATTTAGTATGAGGACTTTGTCAAGAGCCACACTCCATCTGCTCAACAACCCTTCACTTTCAAAAATTCTCGATAGTCTAACCTACTTATTAAGCCTCCCCTATACTCCTCCCACTTTTTCCTTGTTGTTTTGTCTTTAAGTTAACAAGTGTTCTATTATATATAACTTTAACCCTACCCACTTTCCAGAACCACTTTCTTCTATCAAACAACGAATACTTTGTTTCTCAAGAATAATTTCTGAGCCTTAAAGAATAAAATCCCCGTTTCTTGTCCAACTTGAGGTTTTTCTCAAGCTTTAAATTTATCATTTTCACTCTTATTCTCTGTGGGGAACAAAAAAAAATCTATTTCAAATTGAGAAATTATTCGGGACAAATTGGAATCGTTATTTTTGATTTCCTAATTTTAAACCTAACGATTCTTTTGAGAAAGCATGTGATCTATTTTTATTCTGGATAACTATTTTGAAATCTATTTTCTTCATCACTTCAAAATTGTAAATTCTTTCTATCGATGTGAAAGCGCTAGAATCAATCAGAGTTAGATGGAAAATAATTTCATATTTTTTATTTACACAAAAGTATCACATGGAAACTTTTACGTAACATTTTAGGAATCGTAATCAAAAAGTTTTTTTCTATACTTTTTACTTTCTTTGATAATTATAAAAGGTATGCCTTCAAAGGAGTAAAGGCAAAGGGTTTTGGATTTTGTGCGTCAAGGTGGATTCTTAGAATTCTCTTATCTTTTTAAAATCTTCTATTTTTATTTCATCGATTTATTTCTCTTTCTTTTGTACTCGTCAGATGAAATGCGTAGCAAGCTTTATTCAAATATTGTATAAGCTATACTTTCCAAATTGTTTAGAAATAATAATTCGGCTAGTACTAATAGGATACTCCGTTTTGAACTGTTAACCTTCTTTGTGGATTATCATTGAACGGGCTAGGGCTTAAATTAAAAATTACTTCACAATATAAGAATAAGAAAGAACAGTTCCTTACTGTTAGTCAACTTTATTTACTATACGTAAAAACATATAGCATTTTCTTGCATAAATAAAATCCGTAGTGGCTGTAATGAAGTAGAAACGGTATGAAATTCTTCCCTTATTAATTTGTGGTAATTATGGTTCGGATGAATGAAGCTAGGTAATGTGGGTTGTGGTTAGTGGTAGACGAAGTGGTACACCCTTGGTCACGGAAATTAAATCTGGCATTAATCGAGGAGACCTAAAACTTTCATGAATGTGCAAACAAGGGAGAAAGCAAAGTCATTAACTATCTCTCTTAAACATTTCTCATAAACAAAGGAATCCAATGTCATTTCACACGTCTTTCAAGGACTATTCACAAAGTTCATGCCTTACTCAAAGAATAATATTTTAAAGTTGAGTTGGCATAATATATTAATATCAAGAGACGACTCATTCTCACTGATAGTTCTTTAGAGTTTTCAATTCAAGCATTTCTTATGACTATCGATTATTTCTCAGTCTATTGTGTCATTTAAGTACGGGTATCTATCTCCTTTACTACCCGCTTCTTTTCATTATTACTAAACTACTACTCTCTTAGTAGGATATAGGATTTTATCATTTCATTTTATCACTACATCAAAGTTAACTGCACTTCAGTAGGCGAGACGACTAAAAATCCAACTGGGTTTTGACCTTCTAAACTTCCAATGAGGGGTTGTTCATAGTCGAAGGTTTGTTCAAATCTGGCTTCTTAACACAATATAACTGATGCAATGGATATCACGCATAATTAACATACTTTTACTTCAACATTTGGAAAAGGATAGTTATGAAAATAAACAAATAAATAAATAAATAAATAAGGAATAAAAATAAAACAAATAAAAAATTCATAAAAAATACAAATAATCCAAATAAAACAAATAAAGAATTTAAAAAAGCATAGCGAAAAATATAAATGTAAACAATGAGTAGATTAAATTTATTTTTGCGAGTTGTAAAATTTTTTGGAAAAAGGTCGAATGTTTTTATTTGTTTCTGAACTTTCCTGCTTAGGTTAAATGAAAAAAATAACATTGGATTGGATTTTATTTGAAAAAGCTGTACTATTCGCTAATGAAAAGTTACATGAAATTTAATTCCCATTTCATTCCTAATTTAATTTTGAACTGTTCCAGTTGTATTATTAGAGTCATAAGAATATTGTACGGCAAGCAAAGAGGTTTAATTTAACTTGAGAGGTTTCTTTTTAACGAAACCTTGTAAGTGGTCAAGTTCTAATATAATAATGTGTTTATACATGAACCACGGTCTGAATTATGAAAAGGACATTAAATAATTCTACGTAAGCTTTGGGTTTAGTGACTTGGAAAAAGTTCGTTTGATGAAATACAGTTATAGTAATAACAATTATTGAGACAATGAAAAATTAATGATGGACAAGGGATGGAAAAGATAACTTTGATGTTCTTTGTTTTGTCTTAAATTTTATTTGAATCACAAGTATCATTCACTTATCTCCTTTGTTAACAAAATATAATTGTTTCAAAGGGGATTTCTCTATATTTAATGCAAAGTCAGCTATTTTATATTTTTTTTCATTACTTTTGCTTTTTCTCTTTTAGCTTAAATTTAAGTTTAAAGTGAACAAGCTAAAAGTGCTATTCACTTTATTTCATGAGATATTTTTTGAAATGTCAGCTAAAACCTAGCTTTTGACAAACAATATGACACCACTCGATATAGCTATGAGCTATCCAAAAACTCTCTTTTGAAACGAAATAAATTCTAATCCACAGGGAGATTTCGACTCAAGTATACAAATGGCTTAGGATTGTTCATAAATCAATTGGAATTAAAATGTAATCAATAAAGACTAATTTAAAAGCAAAAATTCTCGGTTTTTCATCATTAAGCTTTTCTTTAACGGATCTGTTCTTTATTTTATTTTATTTTAGTATATAGACTTTACTGGCGGAAAGCCATGGTCCGATTTTTATGAACGGGTTAGAAAAACAATGCTGAAATGGTTTTGTTTTGTATGCAAAGACAATATGTTGAAGGTAATGTGAGTAAGTAGTGAAAAGACTATTACATACGAGTCCCATGACAGACTCACACAAATAGTTCCTCCCTTTAAAGAAAAGCCATGTACTTTTAGCAGGAAATAATGCTCAGCTTATCAATTGCGAGTTGCAAGAGATAAGTTCTGGTGTGTGGTGTGGAACATAGATAAGCTTGGTTGGTAACTTATACAAAAAGGGGGTACACCTCCATTACTACCAGAGTAGAATGATAAAATTCAGAACAAAAGGCCGTCACACTATCATCAATCCTTTGATGCTTGCTATACCTTTTGTTATTCTGGAAACACTGTGCAAATTTTAAAATTGCACACCTGCCCTTTCTATCTCTCTCTTGGTTTCAATGAGGACAAAAGGGAATTCAAAACATTCAAGTAGAACTTGCAAATGGTTCGCAAATAATGTGTATGGATAATTTAAGAATATTTAGGAATTTATTAAAGATGTTTATATGGTAAATGTTTTGAAATTGATGTTGTGATTTAATTTGTGTGTAAATAATTTTGATTTGAGTGATTTATTTGTGTTTTTGCTTGTTTGTTTTTTTGCATGCTACACTCACAACTCACTTCTACTACTGACCTGTGCTTGCTCAATGATGGGGGATTTTGTTTAACACACACTCACTAACCTTTGATCTATGTCACTACTTTCACTCTCTGTCTCCCTCTTTCGCGGTATGTGGATATGTGATGAATATGATGCTGTGACAAAATGACATGGTAGGGGGGTGTGTCCGAACATAAATGGGAGACATGGACCTTTGTCGCACCCACGTTCTGTGATCATTGTGGCAGCATGCTGCATGGCTTATCAAAACAAGGAGAGAAGTGCAAGGGTAATACAATTATATATTATTTCTCATTTTAGTTTAGAAATGGATGATCTTCAAAAA
>JAQGAA010001757.1:0-14553 GCA_034696425.1 Isotoma viridis | reverse complement strand
ATTTAGTGAAATTGTGGATTAATGCTCCCTAGAGGTTTTACCAATAGAAATCATGAGCCCTTAGCAATAGGAAAAGGCTTTAGGCTTAGCAGCGTGAAGATTTCGAATTCCTGCATATCCTCACGCAATATGACTATCTAAGTACTAACATTCTAAGTAAGTAAAAGTTGAATAAAGCGTATACTATGATTGCCACTAGGCCAGAGAAAATTTATCATCAATTCATTCAATCTCAATTTAAAGGTATGGCATGGGATCATGTTCTGAGGTTTTGGTTTAGTCCAGACAAACATGACTTGAATTTATTTGTTCAGATGATTTTCCGTTTGCTTTTAAGTCATTCGGGCTTTGAATTGCCTTTGGGAGTTTTAGTTTTAGGGTTATAATAAATTGAATAATTTTACGAGAATTTCAATCAGAGAAATACCTATCCACTCTAAATTTCGCCGCAGTCTGGCTTTGACCTATAAACTGAATGGAATCTGTTGGTGGAAGTAATTATTACATTATACACCCTAGTCATGAATAGAATATCGTAAATTACCTCATGATTTAAACAAACTATGTCATTTCCAGCTCATGGATACCTTTCCTGCTCCCTGAGTAAAAACAATGTAGTGTATAGGGGCTTATTTCTTACTTTGTTGTTAGATGATTTGTTTTATTAAAAGCTAATTAAGGATTCTAAGGGCATTTTCTATACCATTTTGAATACAATGTTTTTGGACTTGAAATCTATTTTACGTTAAAAAATTAACGTTTCTAAACAATGTACAATGATACAGGTGCTACTACTTGTTTATTAAACCACAGAGTAAAGGTTAAAATAGTTTTTCCATGCCTGTAATTTACTACAATATTTATAACTTTCCATGACTTGCTTCAGGGACTTATTGTTACTACTTGAATTTATTTCTTAAGAGTTGCTTAATTACTGCGGTTGACTGTGTTTTTCTATAAAAAATGAAATGGTTCTTGGAAATCACATTACAATTACATTACATTTTTTAATTTTGTATTCAAAAGGCCTGTGTCAAAGATTAATAGTGTTAAAAACAATTTCTTTCAGTAGCTTTCCAAGCAAAGTCCCGAATACGTTCTATGAGGTTTAATCAATGTCGGATTGTATGTGTCAGATAAAAAGCCCCATGAAATGATCAGATCACATCCTTATGACACTGATGCACTTCCTACTCCCTAAGTAGTATGATGTGTCCAGATCTATATCACCACCAAACCATTTCTCATACAAGTACCTTATGAATTTACTTTCTCCAGAGATTTAAATCTAGGTTTCTTTTCACATGAATTCTCCTCGCTTTCTCATTTTCAGTAACAGTAACAAACACGTACGAGCTATTTCAAGTTTTTCACTTTTTTACAAGTCCGGCCGGCAACTGATATCCGACGCATATACGTTCAACCCAGTAATACTGTAAGTTTCATGTGCCAGAAAATCTAATAGAAGGTTGGAATTGGTTACTTTTGCAATTGAAACCAAATCCCTGCTTCCAAATCATTCATTCACATATATAAATATACACACAGTATTTAAATAGCATTTGAAAATTGCAAGCCAAGCTGTCTTAGCTCGTATCTACTTTCAATAAGACTTCTATCAAAAAGACTTATGTCGGATTATCAACTGCTGTCTTTCCTTTTCTACCCTAACGTTGACATGTCAAATCTATACTCTGCAGTGCCCAAATATCTCAACTCAGAGAATGTCTATGCAGATTCAAATTCCAGAAGTAAATCTATCTTCTTTTCTGTGCAGACAGACTAGTTCTTACTGCATGGTCTTAAAAGTAATAATGGAGAATTGGAATATCGTCTCGTAGGCATGGCATAAGTATGACAGAAAAGGGAAAAGCAATCTGGCTTGCTGGATTCGAAAAGATTGAGAAAGCTGAATTCAGTAAAAGCTACTTTATATACTGAACCTGACAGAACAGGACACACAAGAGCATCTTCCAAGAACGGATGGACAGTTTCTTTTTCCTATTGTACCTTTCTATCGTTCTATCTAACCAACTACCAAAGAACCAAGTATCAACCACCCACCTATCTTTATTTTTCCATTTCATTGAACCTCCAGAAATAATAAATTTTTGATTCCTTGCCCGTCAGATCTTGTCATATGAAATCAATTCCAAAAGTAAGTAAGGGGGTCTTCAGTATATGTAAAGAAAGAGTTTAAAAGGAATAAAAACCTTTTTCTACTTTCTGCTTCTGACATCCCTTTTCAATTTCCTGCTGGTTTCTTATTCAACTTTCTGATACATTTTTCCCCAAATAGTTTCCATTTCTTTTGTTTTTACAGGGATTTTAAGAGGGTATAGAATAATAATAGAGGTTTCCTGCAAAGCTCAGATATTTCAATGGTTTTTCAAACGAGGACTTCCTTTCACTCAAAAGCTTTCGAAAAACGTGGAAGCAATAATTTTGTAAGAATGCTTTTGACAGGCAGTGTCGCAGATATATTGAAACAATGGAAGGCTCTACATGATACCTTATCCATTCATTAACTGTTTTGCTCCTCTATTGTTTACAGATGAAGGGATCAACGAGCGTCCGCTTTGTGTTGAATATTTTAGTTTGTATTATTCATTTCTGAAGTATTTTCTTTTTTAAACAAAAACCTTTGCCTACAGTTTCTGATCGTGATCGTGCCAAGTACTAAGTATGAACATACTTAAACTTCAGCATTGTGTACTTTTCAATTGAAACTATATAAATATTTATAGCTTGAAATAATGACAATTTGGAGGTGGAAACAAAATACACATGTTCTAGTGGATGGCATGCCCCGAAAATAAATTATAGTGACTCACGCTATCTTTTCTCCAGCCGCAGTGGACCCATAAAAGTCACATCCACTCAAAGGTCCATCATGTCCAGAAACCTCGCATAAGGATTCTGCAAATTGGAACTGAAGAATAGTTCTGCAAAAGTATCGTATCATATCATAGTCAGTTGCTACATGGAAGATACTTGGACAATCAAGGTCATCGGGTGTTCTCGCAACTGGAGCGTTAACTCCAACAATCTCTTCAGATAATCTCCAGAATTCATCATTCCATTCAGATTGATTTGCATAGTCTCCTCGAAAAGCTTCCCACCTCCATAAGTCTTGTAAGTAGTGGAATGGAAGAGTTGAAACTGTGCTAAGGGCTTGCTTGAACAAATAGTTTATCTCCGTTTCTGTAATAGCCGAGAATGATACCATTAATTTTAGACTTGTTAGGATTCAAAGATTTAATTAAGCTTCCTAGTTAATTTATTCATTATATACTTTAATGAGAAATACAGATGTGTAGTATCACGTTGCCTAAATGCAAACATGTGTAACAAAAAGATTTGATTAGATGTGAAGTACAAAAACATAATTAATTTTGTACTGCTTGTTCTAAAATGAGAGCACGTTAAGTACTTAAGGCTTGAAACGTGATGTAATCTTTGGTGTAGCTATTGAATTTTGGACAGGATGAGCATCTGTTTGCACTTCACTTCTCAGAACAATCTCCTCATAATTGTAAATAATTAATAATCAAACATTCTCAAGCAAATGTTAGAGTCGAGCAAAAATTTTTACACATACATGAGTGCATACAACAAGTACCCGTACATAATGATTTACCATATAATCATTACTTTTTATCAGCTTTTAGCACGAATTGAGATTGAAACGGATTTGAAAGTATTTTGTAAGCTTTTACATAAATGGGAGTTTAAGGATGTGATAAAGTGAAAGTAATATTTTACTATTTGGATTTCATCTCATTTACCGTTTAGTATACTTCTATATAGCAAATATAAATTGAAGATGAAATCTTAAAATGATATATCAGATTATTTTTAAAGTAATGAAAAGTGTTTTGTTGCACTCTTTTGTCCAAATTAGTAACCTAAAATAAAAATACCTATTATGTCGGATTTTCATGTTGTACAACCTTGTTTGTCCTTTTGTCCTCTTAATCATGACAATAATAGGGTAACAGGACACTGCTAAAGTATACATATCCTTCATTAAACCGATTAAACCATACTACTTTCCTCAATTTTTATTTAGTACTAGGAAAACAAAGTAAACCCTATATTATATACCTAATACATGGCTCTCCTCACATTCACAACAATGATAAGTATGTACACCTGCAAATGGTTTGCACCAGAAATCGACTACCGTATTTTCTGATTTACACTCCCCTTCAGGATTAATAGCTCGTAGCTTTAACCGCCTGTCCCTGAATGGGATGAGAAAAATTATTCCGGGTGGACTTATTATTATTACCTCAATTAGCTAAGTTTAAAAGTTTTTTACAATATACTGTACTGTAACAAACATTTAATGTGCTTTTCCTTCAAATTTAATTTGTTTGTAGATGAAAGTTTTAATATGTCCCATGTCCCAAACATTGCATAGGTAGGCTTTGTATATTTCAAACAACAAAACGTGAGTAAGACAGCATTTACCTGGAGTTATTTCTTAGGGACTTAAAATGGAATAAACGGTTTCACGTACCCAATCCATTATGTCAGAATGATAAAATGACTCTCTAGACGGAAACCGAACCTGTTCCTTGGCTGGGTTGGATTACGGTCACGTTGAGTGGCCACAAGTTTTAGTGAAATGAAATGAGCGTTCTGTTGATATTATTATTTAGGTAAATAGCGCAGTGTATCCTGTATTTCAATTTGTTATCACTACTCATCAGTACTTTCACTCTATAGTCTACACATCTCAATGTAAATGCTTTTACCTTGTGGGTAAATATTAACAACCAGCAGATGTAAAGTAATACTACTGAATCTTATGCTGCAATATGATTTACATCATAATATTGCAGTATTTATAGGGTACACTATTACTGTAAGTAATCCCTTGGAGTGATGCTAAGGACTTTGCTGGTAAGTAATATAAGATAAGACTGCGTGGTGAAAGCAAAACCATCCAATTAAAAGAAAACGTGCTAATAAAAAATGCCGACTGTGCATTTCCATTTGCAAGGAGAGAAGCTGATGTCCTAGTAATCTGGTTGATGCAGATGGAATGAATAGGGGTAAACAGAGTGCAAAAAATGCCAGCTTCACTTACCAGTATCATTAAGAAGGCTGTCAAGTAGACCGATAGTGTACAAATGTTTAGGCGTTGAAACGCTCATTGACATCAATTCACCAACTGCCTCATGAAAGCCATCGTTGGCTCCTTCACGGTAAACTGTTGGTTGGTCAGAATACTGCATAAAGTATTGAATATGGCCCATTTCATGGTGAATAGTAAGAAAGTCTTCAAAATTGATTTTAGTGCACATCTTGATTCTGAAACACAAATATAAAATAACTTGAAATGAAATTGGAATTACGACATGATTTTTTTGAATTTGATAAAGTGAGAAAGTGACATGAAAATTAAAAGTCTTCAACTAGACATCGCTCCATGTAATCGGAAATGAGATTCTTGAGAATGACGTAAACAACAGCAGTGATGTGCCTAAGTAACAAGTAGTGATACTTCAAGACAGAAGAGAAATAGAAGGATAAAATGGAAACGGATACATTCGTTTCAAAATTCTGTGAAAATAGAATTGAATTTCAAAACAGGATGCTTTTACGCATATTAAACCGTCCAAAAAGTCACTTGAAGTAAACAGTCATGAATTTTTAATCTTATTCATTCATAAGGATAAGGATTTTCATTTTCCTTTGGCTGACACAGTCGAGTGATATGCAATAAGAAAGTTATTCCGTTGCAAAAGTACAGATATATCTTTCACTCATCGTCTTCATTTCCTCCGGGTCAACTCAGAATTCTTAAAGTTTAAGAAAGTACGCACTAAGAAAGATGAAAGCTAAAAGAAAAATTCATGGAATTTGTGCTTCATAAAGCTTGGAAATGAGAGTGGACGGGTTATGAAAGAAATCTGAATAATAAATGGCCAAATCGTGATGGGGAGAATGAAAAAGAAAAACCTAACTCCCTAAAGAAAATAATATTATCGTATGTATATAGTACCTAAAGTCTTTGGCATCATAGAAGTCCCAAGCAGTAGCATGGCACATGACTTCACGATCAGAAGGTTTATCAAGCATGGATAGGTTATAAAACGTAGAGGGCAGGGGAATGAGACCCATCGACTGGTAAAAATCATCTCCAGTTTCAAACATTCTCGTGATCGTGTAATTTTGTTCCAACAGAGCTGGGGTAACGTCCATGCTAGGTCGGTCAGGGTAGGGAACTCCGATGGAATATAAATTGACCCAAAATCTTCCTGTTAGAAAAGAAATTGGAGAAAGCGTGTCATTCATTTTGAAGAGACTAAATTGAGAAACCAATAATCCAAAAGATTGGTTATGAACTTGTTTTTTTCTTTGACTTACCCCACATATCCCCCAAGATGTGCTGAGGGAGAGTTCCTGCAACCAAAATATAATATAACCTGTAGTAAGGTCTTAAAGAAAAATTCAGCTCTGTTGAGAATGCATGAAAAGTTACTTAGCGTAGAGGCTTCTAATTAATTTGGCTATTCTTATACATTTGATCTTTGTCAACTTATTCTTGTACCATTTTAAGATAAGATTTATTGAATCTCTTAACAAAAGTAGAGCAAAAACAAATTGACGACTAATAAACTCAAACAACCAAGTTTATTTAATGAGAGCGTAAAATTTTGGGGGGATGTAGTGTGTATCCAAGATTTTATATATATTGAATTTGCCAATGAAAAAGTTCATATATACGAGAAAAACTCAGGAACTAGATAATAATAATGTTTTTGAAGAAGATCAAAGAAAATAAGATATTGAAGAAACGAAGTAGTACTCGTAAATGATCAGCGAATTTTATCTAGTCCTTGTTTTCAACCTGATTCTATCTCTTTGGACCATTTGGGTTTGGGCAGAATAAGTTGTCAAGAGAAAGCAGTATATAAGCCTTGCGGACATTACACACTGGACATCTTTATTTACCAAGACGGAAGGCCATGTCCCGTATCCGTAGTATAATGTTTAAAGGAAGATCAGATAATAATAATAACAATATGGATTCGCTTCACAGAACTCTTTCAAAAAACTCTATCGTATCTTTTACTTTATATCTAGTGAATGAAATAGAATATATCTGCATGGTTTGGGGCAAATCTTTTAAAGGAACATACCATTAATGTCAACAACATCCGGCCCGTATGTTTCATAAAGTTTCCTCCTAACGTAAGCATGAAGTTCAAAATACAACGGTTTCATTTCATCATATAGCCCACGGACATCCGACTCGAATTCAGGGTCTTCATACTTTTGTCTCAGTTGGTCTCCATAGTCTGTAAATCCATTGACCACTGCCAGTTTATTCTTAAGTTCTACGTACTGAAACCAAATAAATGTCAGAGGATTTTGCATGGAATTATGTTTTATGCACTATTATTACGTGTTTGCACTAAATGTTTCAATTATTCTAGGCAATACTAGCCAATACTAGACATCATAGACTAAAGACATTAGATGAAATATATTTTAAAACGAACTCGAAATATGTTTCGGGTAAGGTTTCACTCAGGGATTGAATAATGTTGAAAGCAAATATTTACCATGGCCTGATTGGCCTCAACATTTTTAATAACTATAACAATTTTTACTTATTTAGCTAAGAGAAAACATCGCATGCCGCAATGTTTGCTGAAGATGCAGTGAGTCAGCTTCAGCTACTCTTCAAAGTTAAAAATATGACAGAATATCATCAATTTTCGGGCCATCGCATCGGCAGCAGAAGTCTTAAAAAGCAGAGTTTTAATCTTATGGATCAATGAATAAAAACGAAGGAAGCAGGAAATCAGGAGAATAATTCTAAAAAAGAGAAAAGGATAGGAATCGTGATCGTGATGACGCTAATTTATTTCCGCATGAGTGGTCTTTAAACCTTGGTCAGCAAAGTCTCACTGTCATTTTCTCTCTGAAACAGTAGGAATATCTAGCCTTGCCGATTTTTATTTTTAGCAACGATTCAGCGTGGTTTGCTGGCATGCAGACAGGAATCAATTTGTAGGGTTCTGTAGAGTTTTACCCTTTTCCAGTCAGTCACCAGACCGTCATCAGAGATATTTTACAATTATTTTCAGATTAAATTGTTTCATTCTATTCTAGATATAATTAGGGAAACATTTATTCGGTGGCCTTTCTAAGCAAAGTCGTGGCGTTATTTGTCATGGTCTTGGGTACAGATGTGGTTGGAATATTGTATTTGATGAAGAATTCAAACTGGGGTCAGCTAATCCAAAAATACATCTATAAATATGAAATTTATAAATGATTTTGTTCACAATAATCCAAATTTATTAATTTTTGGAATAATGATCATTGATTCATGGTTCTCATTTGTAATAGTAGTTTGTTAAACGATTTATTATTCTGAGCAAGAAAAAACAAAGTGATAGGAACTTTGAAGCAATGAATCTTTAAAAGAAGCCTTGAACGATGCAAATACTACACTTTATACTATAACTATTGAGATATAGTGAGAAGGTATTATTAAGTCATATAAATAAGTCTGAAAACCAAGCTAAATAAATTCCGGAACGAATCCCTTCACCACCCTTGGAAATGAGCTGAACAGAAGTCCATGAAAACCACAATTTCACGGGATTACGGGATAATGATGGAATTCGATCATCATCAAATTGAGACTAACGGTAGTAAAATGTACAAGAAGATCCCATCATCACCATCCCAATCCGTCTACTCCAAAGATGTGTAGCCCTTTCTCTTATTTTATGTCAATGATTATGAGATTTAGATTGAAACCAAATACCTTTGGTCTTTCAAATTTGTGCAAGACAAGCAACAGTAGGAGGAACCAATAAGCCACAAATCCCTGGCTTACAGTACACACTAAATTAGACTAGACAAACACTCTCATAATATCATTTGCACAGTTTTGATGACAGCCATGACAAGCAATGTGACTTGGACAAAAAATAATAATGTTGCTCTTTATTCACGTCTTATTTCAAAGCCAATAAACTCTTACGTTCCATTCTCTCTCGTCTATGGAAGTCAAACTTTGTTTTTATAAAGAACAAACCAGAAATATAAAGATAAATAATTTTGCTGTCGTGACGTAAATCATAGAACAGAATAAAATTTGAACCATCAGAAACACAGAAAGAGAATAAGTTGTCCGTCAATCTAAGTCAGTTTCGTGGTTTTGAGTCAAAATCAGTCACGTATCACTTTATCTTACGCGAATCAAGGACTTTGCAATGGAGAAAGTTATGCCTGAGTCAGAAGTTTGGCAAAAGTATAAAACTCATGGTTGATTTGATGATGTTAGATAGAACGATAAGTTACAGAACTTGTTTTATCGGAGCTAAAGATAATGTATTGGATGATCAAGTAATAAAACCAAGTACGACTAATTCAAACTTTCTGCATTGGAAGCGAAACACTAGTGTGTAGAGCAGTTTCAGCTGAAACTCTACTTACCGTAGTGTACTAACTCTGAAACCTGAAAGTTGTCATAAAGTGTATTTGATTGTCGTATCAATAAGAACTGAAGGACAATGTTTGCCCTACCTGAAGCAGTACAACCGTATCATTTGAGCTAAAGTTTTCCTAGAACGTATGTAACTTTTTTTGCTATATTTTTTTGCTACATATTACTAAAAACCTTCAATTGAATGAAGATGGATCGGCAATCGTTTGGAAAATAAAATAATACTGGAAAAGTTCTTCTAAAAGTAAATTAACTTGAGTGGAATTAGATCATTACTTTTTCACGAAAGCAAAAAACAACCCTTAGAAAAGATTCTTTAGATTTTATTAAATCATCCAGCCGTAGCATTTGAGTTTGAATTGAATAATTAAGTTCAAACAAACCAGAATTTTACTAAACTTCTCTAATCATTTAATATTATAGCAATTTTACTCAAAATTCATAACTTTTTAGATCTATAATAAATCAAAAGCTACCACTACATAAATAAAGAATCATTATAAACGGAGATTAATTTAATATTAAGAGATTAAGACGGGTGATCGGTTCCTAACTCCAGGAGAATTTATATTCTCCCCCAGGAATAAGATAAATTGCACACTTATCCAAAGTTAATCATTCAGTTTTAAGTAATTTATAAAGTAAAAGATCTGGGATATAAAAACCTTGGAAAAATTTCCTCAAGATATTTCTTAACATTAGTGTCCCTAATCCCTAATCGACTTTAACCTACATAAAGTCCATGTAAGAGTAATAATATGAAAAGTCTTCTTTCTCTAGTGATAAGTACATGAGAGACCACAACACGATTCAAGACTGTTAACCGGTTGAAAGGGCAGGGATCATTATATTTCTCTCTAGGGAATTCTTTACTTCACATTGAAGTTTTTTTTCTGCTATATAAAAACCAGCCTGGAAGCAATTTAAAATGTAATGCCATCCTGACTTCTCGAGTGCTCTTCTTGACTTGACCAGCAGTAGCAGCAGTTTATTTGCAGAAAAGCACTTTTTCCAGAAATAAACTGCGTCTTCCAGCTACAACTTTGTAGGGAGTGGTGGAACTTCTTAGGATAACATATGCTATATTTTATTATAATATAACTTCTTTCAAACGGAGGAAAAACATGAAACATCTTATTTGATGACGTCACTCTATTACAATACTTGTTTTTATGGAACATTTACATCAAAGTCTGAATCACAAGTTGCAATAATAATATCTGGCTTTCGTCTACTTTTTCTAACTTTAGTGAATTGTTAGGTATAACTTGCCACACACCACACAGTCTGTCACATGAGTCCCGAAATGGGTCACATTAACCAGATGAACATTTCTAATCTGCTGGGTGATGTCGTTGGCCTTCGTCAAATACATGAATCCTTCCAAATTAAACTTAATCTGATTAGTACACATGCAGCTTTGCAAATGGAATCACGGTGCCTGAAACAGTTGTTGCGGTCATTTCAACATGTCCTAAAACTCAAATGCAAATAACTCTTTGTGCACTTAGGCAATCCCTTTTAAATCAAACATTTCAATTTTTGACTTTTTGAACCCAGTAAAAGGGCACATTTTATCATACTCGCCCATGATGCACAACTGACTTCTATTCAGATTGTAAATATATGAGAGAAATGACTTACTTGCAAGTATAAGGGTTTAATTTTTTGAGAAACTTCCACGCGCCAGCCTTCCCAAGCCCAAAGCAACTCTGAAGCGTTTCTTGAAGAAGCTTGTAATTCAGTCAAGTCTGGTTCCAGTGCGAGACATTCTTCTTCGCCTGACGATGACTCCCGGCATACTTTTCCCTATTTATTACAGGAAAAATTATTATCGCAAGCATTTATGAACCCAAAGACTGTGTCTTCTGGTCGTAAAATATCATACTCATAAGGTCATAGAACACACGCTCATTAAACCAATGCACTCAGAAATATGTAGGTGGGTTGGTCACATGTTATAAAAGTAAAAGTTATCTACTACGGTCTTAGTTTTTCCCATCGGGTGTTTTTCAGTAGATAGTCTGGATATTTGATGATGTGACTTGTCCTAATATTAAAGGAGAAATTGTACGTGGGAGCAAGATGTTTATGGGGTGTATATGCGCTATGCCCTTTGTACTACGTGCAGTATTACTTTATCCAAGTATAAAGATTTTCTCTTATACTTTAATGAATTTATGTTTTGATACGAGTTTTGTAACTTTTCATATAATGGTTGAAACAGATATTGTTGAATTAAGGAATTCAATATTGGAAAATAAAATTGTTAGTTTTGAATTTAATTTAAACTAATGGGTCATTTTTTCAAAGTTAGGGCAGTTGAGAATGTTTAACAGACAACTATTTTTCCAAATCTGAATCTAATCTTATAAAATATGGCTGAACGTATTGATTATTAATAAAATATTCGCTATAACTTGTAAGGAAATGAGCGACTTAATGAATCAAACAATTGTAACATAATTCAACCTTCGAAATAAAATTAGAGTAATCCCAACTTGACAATTTCATGAACATTAAGCTTAATTCTTAACCTATTATTTTTGTCCATTTATTGAGCTAATGTGGTGGAAATGTTTATTCCATTTAAAGAGGCAGGGCAAAGTCCATCTATCTGAGTTATCTTTGATAGGTTGATCCATCCATTAGTGCCACTTGACTTACTGATATTTTACCAAAAGGTAGGTCGAAGTCAATGATAAATTGCTACGCATTAAAGAATCATGAGATTTTCTTGGGCATATAAAAAATTTAAGAAAGCACAATTCCACCTTATTATACTATTTATTGGGGGAAATTACACCTAAATTATTAGATAGAGTACAAAGAAATACGATAAAATGATTCGGAATGTCATTATAGTATAAATAACTCATGCTCATATCATTAAACAAGGTTCCACCATTTGCACAGCCATATTTTACTATATTGTCGAAAAATTTATAGCTTTAAAAAATGTCCATACATTTCCAAGAATTTCCCAAGCGGTTCTTTTATTAGTTCCGACAATCTTCTTAAAAATCTTCTAAAAAATATGACTTCGTTTGGCTAAATATGCCTATAAATAAGTATAAAAAAGAACGCACAAAAACGTAGTTTCCTCCATGTTTATAAACCGACATAAAGCTCATTAGTACATAATTTTGAAGCCCCTAAAATCGGCTTACACGCAAAGTTCCATGTTTTTAAATGGAACATGACAAAAATCTTCTTAAGCAAGAAAAATGAATATATATTGAACAGAGGCTTAAGTATAAAAGTAGTCAATTAGTTTTTCAACTTGCCTGAGCATAAATGGAGCCCATTTGCGAAATGATAGAGCTCAAATTTTTCATTTCGTCATCTGATAAGGATTTACTTCCAACATATAGGATTTGCCTTTTTGTGTCCTCAGAGAAGTTTGTTGGATCAAACTGACTTGCGTTTTCAAAGGCAGCGGCACCATACTCGGAAACTGCAAAGCCTGCTTCATTCTAATAAAAATTATCACCCATTAGGTATTTTATCACCATTTCTTAATCAAGAAGAAGTATGTTATATGTTATATTCCAAATCCATGCTTTATGTGAATTTTGTAATAGGCAAAATTTCCTATAACAAAGAGACATAATTAGGTAAATATCATAAATGAGACAGAAAATGTTATTCATGTGCGTTCTGTGCAGCTTGACTTGACCTGCTTTTAGATTTCTCTTACCTAATTTAAATTAGACTTTATTACATACGGAGTAAAACATGGAAACGCCATTTTCATCTGTTTTTCTTTAATTTCTCAAAATTTCTAACTTCATTAAAATGTATTAGAATTTATGGCTTGTGATCTTTCATATTATTCTAATGTTTAAAATAGAAATGTCAAACGCTAATCAGTAGTAATGGGAATTCTGATTCGTAGAATTGCTTAAAGTATTTCAACACAGTAAGTGATAACCTAGAAAGTTCAAATATATTTTGCTATATATGTTTTAGTTTTATTCATACCCAAATTTAGGAATAGCAGTTTCAACCAACTCTAACGCTTGCTTGAGAATTGAAGCGAATATTATAATTTACATAACTTTGAGTTGTTGTGACTTTGGACTGCGACAGGTGCTACAGTACTACCAGATAGATTTCCTACTTTGAATATTACAAGTTAGTGTAGAATGACACAAATTTTATCTCTTTATTCAAATTAGCGACGTTGGAAGCAGGACTAGTTTGTAACTTTGCAACTTTTCGTGTACTTGGATTCAATTTAGTAAGCATGTTTTCTCCATTAGCATATTCTGCTGTGAGACGAGAAATGGTGGTGCAGATTCTACAGATTTCCATCGAGGTTTGAAAAACAGAACCAGATCCAGGTGCAAAGTAGCGTTATGAAAGTTGAAAATTACTTGGACTAAAGGCGAAGGCCATTTGCACCACCTTCACACATTTTGCCCTTTGTTCATACCGCATAAAATCTAATCATTAGACACTACGTAGGTTCATTCATGTTTTCACAGAATTCGAATGAATTTTAGAATTATTCAAAAAAGTATTTTTTGAACTTTTCTATGTTGAAGTAATTAAGGCTTTTTGCATAAAAATCGTATGCATTTTATTTACAAAAAACAGAACTTACAGCAGCATCCGCATTCTCTTCTGTAAGGTTTGTATTATAGTCCCAATCAGCAAGAACATATTGGTTTAAAAGGAGGGCATACTCTTCATTATATTGCTGAAGAAACGCTAAGGCCTCTTGCTCATCCGTGTTGTTCCCATTTTGCCTGTTGTAAAATCTTATTATTTAAATCTGCGAATAAAATTCCTCATTTTAAGTCGTTCAATTTAATTATAAATCCATGTCAAATGTGACATTTTTAGAATGAGATTCGCATAAATGTACACCTTTAAAGCTTTACTGTTTTTCATGAATGCTTTCTCATTACACAAGTTCCCATTACGCTTGAATTCCGTCTCTGTAATAAAATAATGTCGTGGAAATTCCAGCCGATTGACATCAGAAAATGTACAATTCTACTCATTACCGATAGTGACTATGACAAAACTTTGGTTTTATACAATACAGCCTGCCTACGTCC
>JAQGAA010001756.1:0-14557 GCA_034696425.1 Isotoma viridis | reverse complement strand
TGGTTATTATGGGTGAAACCCATTATAAAATTGCATATGTCTGTCTGTCTGTCCGTCTGCTCTCTAACTTTCAAACGGATCAACTTTTTTAAAATCTGATTTTAGATATGCTTTTATGAGGTCAAAGAATGTCAAGTTCGTTAATGGGTCTTGGGTTAATGGGACTTTCTCTCGCCTTGAACTTCAACAAGTTCAACTTCAACTTATCCAGTCTTTATTGTCCAAGTAGTTATTCTTTCACAATCTAGTGCAAAGTTTGAATTTGATTTTAAATGTATTAAAATGCATATAAAACAGAAATCAAATGAAATGGATTTGTAATCAAATGCAAAATGTGAAATGCCAGATCGTATATACCTCCTGAATGTAAATGAAATGAAATAACGAAATAAGAAATAATTCACAATTATATTCCAATGATAAAGTTAATTTCCAAAAGCCTACAGTCAGTAAAAGTTTGACTGACAAGTCCGAATCCGAAAGACTCGATGATGGTTGTAATAGAAAAGTGGGTAGATATCGTATTATCTTTGATATCGCTTATTTGTCAAACTTCTTGATTCTCCAATTGCCAATCAATGCAATAGACATTTGCAATAGGCTGACATTTTTAGGATTTGAATCTTGTTGCAAGAGCATTAGTTCGTGAATCACCGTTGCTTTGTACTCATATGGAATAGAATGAGTAATTCCTCTTATTCCAAAAAGAATTCTATGTTTGTCTACATCCACACCTGAATCTGTGTTCATATGATTTCCTAAAATGGTCTATTTCCTACTCTGATGATCAAACAAACTGAAGAACAAAGAAATAATGTGCAAAACTGTAAAAATAATGACAAATAATTACTTTTGGTCAGCAGCAATAAGCCTAAAGTCGTGCAGCTTTAAATCCAAGCAAAAATGTTTTGAATAATGATGAAATAACAGACTTCGTCCAATTTCTAAAAATTCAACAATGATTCGGTGATAGTGTAAAAATGGCTTATCAATAACTTATCAAATTGTTCTCATGAATCTCATGCATGTCATATTAGAATATTTTTCTAAGTCGTATGAAATTATCCTCCTGGACTATAAAATTATTACCAACCAAAAGCCAACAAGCATCGCCAGTCCATTAAACTTTTTTAGGAAAAAGTTTCTAACTGTCCAGATAGAATTATAAACCGGGCTAGTTTATTGTGAAATGGAATAGTATTTCAAAAGCATGAGCTGCAGTAGAGGATCTTATGCAAACCTGAATGACTAAACGATATTATGAAGTAGCAAATGTGATTCAAGCTTAATCTTCTGCTAAGAAGCTTTTCTTATCAAATCAAAGAGAAAGAAAACTTTCAAGAGTGGATATGATTTTTTATGAGTCATGAATGAGCCTAATACAATTATGTATTGAATTCAATGCTTTTAAGGTATGACATTGTACTAATTGTGGTGATTGGATTATCATGAATAAGCAAGAAATTAATGCGAATAATTAATTAAAAGGCAAATCGTAAGGTATTTAGTATTATTATTACGAATCTTCTATTATAGTTTTATTCTTTCAATGAGTATTAAATTTTAATGATTATTAATCTTGTAAAATAGCATTTAGGTTTAATTGGTAAAAATTCAGTAAATACTCGTGATAAGCTGACATAAGTCAGCAAGTCATTTAAAAAAATCATGCTGTAGGAAAATAGTCAAAAAATTCTCAAAATTAGGAGTCAATATTATTACTTTCCGCCAAATGTACTACTTCCAGCATTCGCATTAGCAAAGGAAGAACCACCTCCAAATCCAAATCCAGGGGCTCCAAAATTACTTGATCCAGCGTTGGCGTTAGCAAAGGAATTAGAACCACCGAAGCCACCACCAAAACCTCCTCCGTAAGGAAATTGACGCCTATGGCGAAGTCCAGCCGTCACTCCACCACCAGATCCGTTTAAAGTCGCAGTCACTGAAAATAGAAAATACATAATCGGAAATTTAGAATTTACAAAAGTTAATATTTGAAAATTTATAATTACAAAAAACAGCATTCAAAAATTTATAATGACAAAACAGTTCGTTATTAAAGTACTTAGATTAAACATTACTTATGGGGAAATTGAAATTTCGTTAATAGTGGACTTACCATCATTTGTGAGAGTTTCTACAGGAGGTTGGCCGTAAGAAACAGTTGCGAAGATGACAACGAGAGCGAAGGCAATGATAACCTTTGAATTCATTTCGAATAAATAAGTAGGGATGTTAAGTGATTCGAAGAATGAATAGTACCGTATAAATGGTAGGTAGGTGGAATTTGAGGTTTTAGAGAGATGTGGTCTTCAGTGATTTCAAATTCGGTCTGAAAATAATTCTCTTCGGGCTCGGCCTTTTATTCCTTTCGTTTGACCCCTGCCCTACCTAGCTACGCTCTTACGTCTAAACTTAAGATCGTTTGCAAAATAGTAAATGCACACGAATCAATTGTTTGCTTCTGAATATAAACAACCGATACGAAAGATAAGATGCTTAGAATAATGAATATTTCAGTTGATGCTATCATATAAGGAGCCGAAAGAAAACAGTTATGGTTATATAGCTGGCCATCATGATATGCAAGATAGAAGGAAATTGTGAAATTAGCATGTTTCTATAATGTCAAATATTATTAGCATTTATTCGTACCAAAAATTTTTTCAAGTAATATCTATCTATTCCTCTTATTCTAAACTAAATCAATTTTACTTTCCGAATCCTCCCATACATTTTGGACTAGGGTCAACTTTTGGCAGCTTGTCCCATTCGGATTCTGTTTTAGCGACGATGGTCAAAGCATGAAGTCCAGTGTCCATCTCTCCTTTCAACAATGCATGAACCTTTACAAACAAAAAATTAGATTGGATAGAGATAACGGAGAAGTCTAAGATTAAATAATAATTTGCATTACCTTTTGATGTCGTTTCAACAACGGTAGTCCTTCAAATTGAGGAGAGACGACTACAACCTATAAAATTCAAATTAACTGTATGAAGTTAAATTGCATGAAAAAATGCATATTTAGAAATTTACTTTTTCCATCGATTAGCAGACAATTAAGTGACGAAGTGAGTCTAGACTTTAAAAATGGACCTTTTAAAGAAATGACAAATTTTGTAGTTGGTTGAATGAAAACAATTTTTGCTTTTTGCTTTATTGCTACTTCTAGCTTTCTATTTCTCCAAAAGTCCAAATTCTTCTTAAATTTTTAAATAGACTCTGAAAAAGATTTAAGATAAAAGACGAATCTCTCGAAAGTGGAAAGCTTGTCTGTAGTAATACAGAAAATAATTTACATTCAACCACATTTATAATTACCATTTCACTCACACTAACAACATTAACATTCATACACGTCTTACAAAAAAATCAATACTGAATACAGTCCAGTCCAGTCAAAAGTCGAGACGATCCGTGAAACATTCATCCATATCTAAACTATTATGCTAATGACATTGACATTATAATATTATACTTACTTTCAAATGAGTCTCAGAATCTGGAGGCACTCCATGCATATGTGACTCGTTAATTATATCAACAAAACTAGCACTCAAGGAATTCTGCATGAGGCCTCTTATTCTTGTAATTCGAGTAGCCATCCTTCGTCCTTAAAAGTTGATCTTCGACCTTTATGCAGCCTTCCAGTAGGGTCAGAAAAATTCTTCAAGAGATATCCTTAAGACGTCCTTACACCTGCTTTCGAAAGATTCAAGCCCTTGATCAAGATAAATGTGGTTTTTTTAACAATAACAACAAAATGATTAAATTATTGTACAGCTGCAGTTCCATAGACCCACACTACTTTCTTTCTCCGGTTAAAAGTCAACTTTCGTAGCAAACATATCCATGTGATTACCTCAAACATTTCAAGACTTGCTCAGTCCAAAGACGCAGCTTCACAAATCCGTACCGAAGGCTTGACAGATCCCGGGTTTTAAGTATGCAGCATCGATGAAGCTCATTGTCAGCAAAGTATTACTTATGATGACTCAATGATAAATTTAATTTCTATGCTAGTCATAATTCTCATAATCTAATCAAAATCATAAAAGGTCAAAAGGGTTCCATAAAAGAAGGATGGGACATGGTACTTAAAAGGTCAAATGTCATATTTGTTGATAACATTTACCAATGTTACCAACATAAACAAATGTTAACTTAATTGTGAGTGTACATATAATCATATATTAAACAGATTAAATAGCTTTATATATTATGCATGACTTGGTTTTTGGTTAGCTATCGCTGTTTAGCATATGAAATCGTTCAAGTTGTAAGTAACATTCTTTTTGTCAGCTAAAGGAATCATTGTATTATGCCATTTATTTGCGTACTTAACCTCTCCCATACGCTCCGCCAATCCGACGCCAAATCCATATCACTATCAATCAGGCTTAGTAGTTATACTCTGAGCCTAACAGACCTCCGGACAAATAATTATTCCCAAATCCATACACTTATACTATACAGAATGCAATACTTCCACAAGCTTTTTTAACAAAGTCTTACTACCGACCATGGATGTACGTGCAAAGCGTATTGAAGTGTATGCTTGTGTTTCCTCACGTTTCAGAATTCAGACTCATTCAACTATATCCTTATATTATAAACTTGACAGTGTATTACTCGTCGAATTATATAGCAAGCGTTCATATATTCTGTTTTAAATGCTATTGGCAGCGTCAACAGCTTTTTTAGAAAGATGTAATTAATGATACCTCAGAAGCCAAATGACCTTTAAAAAATGTTTACACAAAACAATACATGAATGACCTAATACCTACTTCGGAGTTCTTTTAGTAGTAGCTACCGATGATAGGGGTTGAATTTCTTAGGTGGCTTTTTTAGCTTTTTAGTGAAAGGAGTGTGTAAAACCCCTATGAAGGACATACGAGTGCGATTCATGTCAGGAAGAAGGAGAAACCTGCTTCCTATATTAATAGAAATCTTTTATTAAACCTAGGACATGCAGGAATATGAAGCAGCATAGCAGCGTAAACGTAAAACGCTTTATAAGTGTAGCATCCAGTAAAGATACGCTTTGTTTAAACACATTTAACTTACTCTAAGGTTTTTAATGGATGGTATGGGATTTATGGAGCGTAACTGAATATGAATTAACACATGATATGAATGACCCCAGAAAGACCTTTATAAAAGGGTTATATTGAATATTTCTTATAATATAACAAAAACATAGCAAATGCATAAAAAACCCTTATAATCCCTAAGTTAGTAAATATATCGAACGGTCGACGTCTAGAGGCATAGGTACTTTAGTTTATATTCCAAAAAGCACGAGACGAGTTAACTATATACCAAACGGATAATACGATCTAAACATTAGAAGAAACTTACTTATGCGAAAGGGTTATATTTAATGTAATGCAGTATGCTCATTGAATCACAAATATAAACAGAAGAACAACTCGTTTTAATCTCCGTATTGTGAATAGTTAATTGAAGCGGTGAACACCAATTCATTTTCAGGTTCATCTCATACAATAATACATATTTTCCTCATCAAAAATAAAAATAACTGTGTATTTATGGAGATTTATGAGTTATTCGTAAATCGTAGTATTGAACAACTAATTCGGGAAGCAAATAACATTCATAACAATAACAAGGTGAGATTGCAAAATTAACTTATTTTTTACACATGCATACATTCATATTGATTATCAATCAAACGAGACAAACAGGTAAAAATAGCTTTCAATACAATAATGCTACCAATTTATTAAACCTTAGACAAATATACCAAAAGCATGAAACGCACTTAAACAAAGTATAGAATTGACTCCTACTGCTGTCATAAAAAAATGTGTATCAGGCTGAGAGTTGAGAAATTAACAAATACAAAAACTGAATAGGGGGTAATCTTATAATACTTGTTTGTTTAATAATAATAATAATAAAGTGTATTTATTTTATTATTATTATTATTGCTTATGATTATACGAAACTTTATGATTGGTATGAATTATGGTTTGGTATGTAATAATTTTTTATAATATGCAATACATTGATTGTTTTATTTTTTATATTTTTTACTTCGCCTTAAGGTGTTGCAAGTTATACAACAAACAATATTACAATCGTCAAAGTTAAAGCATAAAGTGATACGAAAATTCAGTACTTGTAAAGACATAGAAGAGGAAGAAGCTTCTTGATCAACCTTAAATCAAAGCATCTGTAGATGCACAAAGGAACGTCTTTTACCTTTAGAAGAAGTCATACATCTGTATAGTTAGTTTTAGTGCATCTTTAAGAATTTTACATCTGCATTCTATACAACAGAAGTAAGTGGGTTTGAGTCACATTATTGAAGATCGGCAGTACGTACGTGTCAAGTAGCAGTTTGGGTGTATATTGAGTAATTGGACTTGGCCAGTGAGTTTATTTGGTGAAGTTAGTTAGTAAATTACATTTTGTTTGTAAATTACTACCGCATTTGCATACATGACTATAGCATTAGTGCTACTTTGTGGATATTTGGAATAAACTGGACATACTATTCTCTGGAGTGGTAGTGAAGACAAAGAATTAAGGAAATTAAGAAAATTAACATCTAAAGCAGGTAAATTATAATTTTTTTTGCTGAAGTAAGAAGTAATAATGTTTTTGCATTCAAGTTTAAAAGCAGCTTGTTAGTTGTTAGTAGAGCAAAACAATCAAAAGAACTAGGGTCAACGGTACCTAAGTTTAATATGTTTTTGTAAATTTTTATGTCAATTAGTGGCTGTCTTGAAATGAATTTTGCTTAGATGCGTCTAGAAATTATACGCTTTCATGTATATACTTTGAAAAATGAAAATACTTGTTTCTGTTTGCTAATTTTGCATAATAATGCATTTCTGAGAATTTTGCATGAACTAGGTAGAATGAAGATTGTTTGGTATTTCAGAGAACAGTCAAGTCAGTCAAAATTAGCAAGTAAAGATTTGTTTTTTTTAATAAATAATATTGAATTAGATTCCAAATCAGGGTTCCCATATTATTTCCTGACTGAGAATTGCGGTATGATGAGTTTCTATATAATATTTTCATTCATTGGCTTTGCTCATGAACAAGGAATCTTTTCATAATAAATTGATACAAGGCTATGAGTAAGCTTTTCCTTTTAATTTATATCGAGTTAAAGTTTTCAGTGGGGGTTGCGTGTAGTAGTTAGTAAACTTTATTAATTTGTATATTGTATCTATTGAGTCAGATCAGGGATAGAATGGACATTTATAAACTAATCGATCATTGATTGACCAAGTATAAACGAAAAAGGAAAAAATCTATATTTATCTGGTTCATTTTATGGATACAAAATACTACGTACTTGAAAATTGATATCTTTACCGATTTTTATTGACCGTAATGAAACATTCTAGAACTCGAGGAATATAAGAATATCATTGTTAGCACTTAGCACATACACTGAAGGGAGTAGATTAAAATGATATTCAGTTGCCTGCAGGATATGATTATTATGATTGTATTTCGTCATCGTGATGATGATGAGCCTTATTCGTTATTTCTGATAAAGTAGACGGATGAGATGATTAGTTTGACTAATGATGAGTGTTTATTTGATAAGCATGTGATTGTTAAAGCATGTCATATTGTATTATCAGGAATTTACCAACCACCACGTTTCATATCAATATTATAGTATCAACATCAACAAAGTTTAATGAGGAATTTGTATTACAATTTTACAATTTAAGTACTATTAATAAACATATAATGCGTCACTTTTCTACTATTGTTGTCAGTATTAATTTATTGCTGGTTGGAGTCGGATCAATTTCATGAGCTTCCATTTCACACTTGAAATTTTTATTTGTTTAGTTTAAAAAAAGTTTAAATTTGAATCACGTAAAGGAATGTGCATTAATTAACGTAAGCCTATGGTTAAATATAATATTACATATTAGGATATTATTGGCATATTCATCTTAAGACAAAAGCGGAACTAAAATATAAATTTATAAAGTAATAGTTTATGTTTTAAATTTTTTTCAGGACAAAGAAGGAAGTATTTCTCAGAAATATCTCAGAAAATTTTCCATAAAAGTCGGTCAACGATTGTAACAATTAGCTAGTATTTCCAAATACCTTTAAAATCCTTTTTCTGACGAGTATCATTTTAAGCTGAAATCGGATAAGTAGTCATCGTATCAAGTATCAAGAGGAAATTTATTGCAAATATTACGCTCATTCAGCATTCATCTGTAAAAGTACAGAAGATTTTACTAAAATTGTGTTATCTCAATCCGTCCTTTGATTCAACTCTACTACTTAAACATTGAATAGGATTGAACGCCTCAATTCATCTTCAGCTTTGATCAAAGACACATCAGCCTGAAGAGTATATTGAACCTATTCCTTTTCTAAACCACGTAAAAGAAAAAGTGTTGCACTGGAGTGTCAAGTGTCATCCAAACCATTATTTGTGAAACAAGATACCAATTATAACCACCAACCATGGCTTTTATGATGCCGGTAATGAAAAAGAACTACAACATCTACGGAGATAAAGGAAGAAGGCCTTCTGTTGAAACTGCTGATGGTAGGAAAATTTCTCAAGGGAATATGAATGCAGCTTCTAGAAGAAGAGTTCGATCTGAAGGACCTAGTTTGTCCACCTCTCCTGGAGCTATTGGACACTCTGAGATCATACCAACAGGAACTCCAATGAGGTTTCCTTCAAAGGTCTCTTCTAAGCCGATTATGATGAGACGTGCCAGAGGATCTGCTCCTATTTTAACGGCTAATTCCGTTCCTCTGCATCGCCACAAGTAATTATTAATCTCTTTTATCTTTTATTTATTCATTTAACTTGAATTAATTTACATTCCTCATATTGGACTTATTGGACCCATGCGTATGTACATAAAATGTGCAGCTTGTGCTTTCTCACTCTCTTTGGCATGTATTCCTGTTTTTCATTTAGTTAGAGTGCATTTTAATGTGAGAAACGTGCCTTATCTATGTTATTTCATGTAAAAGTTTTATGATGCATACTTCGTAAAGTTTAAGCTCAAATGTCAATTTTGCCTTGTTGTTCACAACATCCGAAGATTGAAAGTTTATTCAAATTAAAAAAAAATACTTTCCAGCTTTTTATGGAAATTTAATTAAATAAGGAAAGTGGCTCGCAACTGATTTTTTTAGCTCAAGCAGGATATAAACTAAGGATTTTGTGTTTTTGTAAGACTATGAGAATCCTTTTTTTTAATTTATATGCAAATTTACAGACACATGCAGATGCTTTCAGCTTGTAATTACTATTTAGAAAATCGTATCCAATTACCATAAGGCTTTTGATCCCTTGGGCACAATAATCCTGTCATATGAGTTTTAATATATTTTTCTTTTCATTACAGTAGCCTACCCGGTGGACCACATACAGCCCCCACGGGAGTTTCCCCTGCACCTGTGTCCCCAACACATTCCACAGGTTCTTCGTCCTCTTCGTCTTCCGAGTCGTCACCAAGCGGTAATAAGTTTCACATTAAACTATTATCAAGGCTCAGGAAATCCTTTCGTCTCAAGGACCCCGCACCAGCAGCTTCATAAACTCAAGAGCATAACCACAGCCTGCAAGCCTACAGAATTAGTATTTAAATCCACACGACCTGCAAATGTCGAGGGGTATGCCTGGTTCACATTTAGAGTTCCTTATATTATTGCTGGTGGCTAGTTGGCTATATAGACTTATCTTCTAAAGCATGATAAGTAAAAGAAATATTAAAGTATCTATATTATGGACGAAGAAATCCATTCAACGCACCAAGACTGATATACTTTAGTATAGTAAAGTAATTATATAATAGGTGTGTGCTATTGTAGTCTGAATAATTTAACCTTAAGCTAGTTATATAAATAATCTAATCGGTGGTGGATAAAATGCTACATTGTTGTCATTCGTCATTGTTCGTACAAGATGGTATGTTTATCCGTTTAAGTACCTTGACTAATTCCCCGTGTGATTTTATGAACTTTTACAATTAATATTTTATTGCTTTATTTCATTGTATTATCAAATACTTATACCACCACATACTTTTATTTCGTTTACCGAATTTTAGTCATTATAGCGTTTGAGTTTGAGTATACTAATCAAGGTTGGAAATATTTTATAAAGTGTTTAATATATATAAAATAAATATGTATACATATACATTATGTATATTGATTGCTTTTAAAATGCGTCCATTTGTGTATTCAATAAGCATGTGTATTGTTTGCAATTGGACTTATGTATGAATTTTAATTTTGGAAATCAACATTCAATTGAATGTTGAGTTTGACACTATGATCTGGATTTATGGAATGATTTGTTCCCAATTAATTTTAACAATGCAATAATAATATTATATTTCCTAATTTATCTTTGATGTATAATAATTTTGACATGTAGTATTTTCTGGCATAAAGTGTTGACTGAATTGTTTCGTGTGCAATGTTTTCACCTAATTTGGCTTATCGTTAATGTGATATTTTTATCATGTTTTTAAATTTTTGATGCGAATTATGATACGGCAGCGTAGTTTTACTAAATGATGATTGATTATGTGACATCTCGATTTTATATTTATCCCAACACTGCATTGGGGATATTGAGAGCTATTAATATTTAACATTCAGAAGTATTTTTCCGTTGGCAAAAGCAACTCGATCTGTTATCTCCTACACACTAGACTATATTTGTGGGTGGACGCTTTATAACTTCCAGATTTAATGATTACAATAATATTTTACTGATCTGTGTATCGTATGGCTAATTTTGTTATCACTTAAAGAGTTTTTATAGCTGTGTGTCATTTTTCAATCAAGGAACGAAACGGTGTTTTTTTTTCTTCTTTTAATCGGCGATGAATTCACTTTAGCTAAAGATAACCTGGATCAATAAGGTTATAGGTTGGATGATTTACTGTGGCAGCTTTTAACCTAAAGTGTTGCAAAAGAGAAAAAGAAGGAAATGATTATGTTCAATGCTCATGTATCTGAATATGCATTACTGCATGAAGAGTTTGTAACTGATTGCGAAAGTTGATAAAAAATATGTTAAAATGTTATAAACACTCGTAAACATTTTTTCCACGCAACAAAGTAGTGGTTTGAGCAAATCGAAGTTGTTTTGGATTATGCTCATCCCAAAGTCTAATTGTTGAGTTATCAGTTGTCTATAAAAAATATATTTAAAAAAAACCCGTATCGTTCCTGGGTTGTTAATATGCCGCGATAATGCAGTAATTTATCATAAACCGTGCCACAAACAGATATGATGATGAAGATGATATATATAAATTGCAAAATATATCTTCTTGTGTGCTTGCTAAATATTAACTTTGGTACAAATGCGAAAAAAACCTTTAAAATATCAAATAGTGATCATCTCCCAAAAAAAAACAATATAAACTTACAGATTCATGTATATCCATTTGCGGGACTGTTGTACAAGTATAATATATATATAGTCAAATGTAAATAAAAATTTAGAAAGCAAATATGCCTTGGGGACAGTCCAAGTGCCTAATGCAATAATAATAATAATAATAATAATAAAGCATTTACATAATACTGTTAGAAGTTTCAATGGCGACTTTTGACTTTTAAAAGAGAATCTAATGCTTCACAATAATCACAGTGTTCATGGTCTTAGCAGAGTTTTCAGCTTCAGTATAGAGTTGGCAGAAGATCTGATAAAGCGTTTTTTCTTTGGTATGTATGTTGTAGAAAAAGATTCTCTGTTCACGAGTTCTTTTGGTCGGAGGAAAGTAAAAATAGCTTTAAATGTTTTAAAATGCTTTAAATAGTAAATCTGCATTAGAGCAGTTATTGTATACCATATATATGTTTTACCCAATGCATTTAAGTAGATAATGAAAAATGTACTGTATTAAAAAAACAGAGTGTTTTTCGTTTCGGATCCCAAGAGTATTTGCATAAGACGACAGAAAACAAAGCAATTAAGTGAAATGCAAGTTAGTTTTGCATATGGAGACAACTGAAATGTTTTGGTGTAGTAACCTTGTACTTTTGTAATGTTGTGATGGATGTAATAATATGGGTTTTCCAGCAATTTGTAGCCTTTTGCGTTTGAATTTTTCCAAAAGTTAAGATGTAAAGATACCATTAGTCATATTCATGTTAATGATGTGTGTGTCATTGTCATATGTGTCGCATCGGTTTTCATGACGTATTCATTTATATGCATTTGTCAAAGCTGCTGAAAATAAAAAGTAATATTTAGCACCGAAGGAACGCTATGCCAAGGTTAATGTTCGAGATTATAAAAAAAATGATCAATCGCATTATAAGTAAAAACGCTGGTCGCTAATTAGTTAATATTATGTATGTTTAATGTAATGTAATTATGTGCTGGACTAACATATGTATATACGTATGTATTTAAGAAAAGATATATCTGTATATAGTAATTGAAATGTATTTTATTCCAAGTGCTTTTGAAAAAATAAAAATCTTGTGACCGGTAATAATAGTAACATATATGCAATCGCAAGTTGCTGCAACTATATAATATTCAAAAGATTTATAATTATGAAAGAACATGTTAATTCTGAGCTCAGAGAAATGGGCCCAACACAATAAAGTTATAAATGTAATTGCATTGTGTATTAAAATAGTATGTGTTTAAAAATGTAAGAAAACTTCATTGTGTGTAAAACAATTGTCATCACCGAAAATTAACACGAGAAGAATGCTTACGGTAGCATTAAATAAAAGCAGAAATGAATTGTAAAACTACTACGGATGTCTACGTACTGAGAATTTGCTTTTAATAGGAGCTGGTAATTTTCCATGGGGTATGGGGGAGGCAGTCCAATGCATTTCATATTAATAATAATAATAACATATGCAAAAAGATTGTTAAAATGAAATATGATCCTAATGGGTTCAACGGTTCAAGACAATTATGCAGATTTTTTGAGTTTTTGATGTTTGATGAATCATCCGAATGACTTATCACTGTTATCACTGTAGACTAACAGTAACAAAAGCAATAGGTTAGTGTTTATAAGCAGTTTGTCAACTTTGATAAGAAAATGCTGATTGGTGTTGTGGCTGGGGTCCGACTCCTGTTGATAAAAAGGTTTGTAAAGTTTATATTGGAGACAATAGAAAAGTGTAGATATGCATAAAATTCATTCAACCCTCGGCACATATCCAATTTTTTTATTCATAAAAAACGAGGTTATCGCCATTCACCGAAGCTTTTTTTAGCATTGACACAATTGGCTTTTACGTTGGGATTTTAAATAGACAATGGAAACTTTATTTACCTACAACAATGAATAAGTCGATGTAAATTATGGTGTAAAGAATTGAGGTTGAACGAGTAAATCTCGTCTAGCTCTGATGTCCCATGAAGGATAATAAAGTCCGTTGATGATACAACGTAGGAGCCAAGGGTATTACGATTAGGTCTGTTGTTACCACTACCTGGGCCATAATATGAATAAGGCATTGAAATTCCTGGCATAGTATGAGGAAAGGATTGAGGATTAAAAAATGGAAGATTGATTGTTGATGAAGTCGCCTCCTAATTGAAGATTTTGGTATGTAGATATAGCAGACCTATGAAATCTTGGTCCAAACATTATAGGGAGTCATTGTTGCATTGGAAATAAAGGGATTGGAAGTTGTTTAAAGCCGTCCCTTGGGAGAATGAGATGGTGCTTTACTTCCTGATATTTTTTCTCCTTCAAGACCTATAAAAATGCATTTTTATTTTGATTGCTGCTCAGCAAGGAAGGAAATTATGCTATTTTTAAAAAAGTCCTTTGTTGTTGCATACCATAGTGAATAAAATATGTACCATCCGCTCGAACGCAAACATGGACCGCACTGAAAAGGATAATTTCATCTTAGAACTTATAGCAAAACATTTTTATAAGGTTTAAAAGCTTTTTTTCCATTTCCTTACCACTCAATCACTTTTTGACCCCAAAACTGGAACAAGTGGATTGTTTGAAGTGTCTGTGGGGATTTTACATGCAACTCCTGAAGGTGGAGAAGTGCATGTTACCTTAGGACATCTTGGACTAGGTTCAACCTGTCTCTAGACTCTTCTTTGACCATATATAGTTTCTACGAAACCGTCTTTACTTTCACTATATAGACCAGATTTCTCAGTTTCCCTATCTCTTCGTTTGGCTTCTAAAGTGTTAACTACATTTTCGCTTGGTGGAGTATCGACTTCGGCTAGAGCTTCGTTTAATAGGGAAACAATTAACTTGTACGACGAGATTTGTAAGTGCAAAAATTAAAATTCCTTATTGAATATTTTTCGTCTTATTTTTTATTTTTCTAAAACTTGAAGGAAACTTTAATTTAATACTTAGCTAAGTTTCTAGAATCGTCGAGTATTTCTTATTATCAACAAAATGAAATAAATTCATAGTGTAAAGGTTAGAAAGCTTGCTTTGTTTTATAGCTTTGTTTACATGTGGCTGTGAAAGTAAAAAGGTACAAGATGGGCAACTGTCTTTTTCTTTTTTATTTATTAAAAAATATGCAGTTG
>JAQGAA010001755.1:0-14557 GCA_034696425.1 Isotoma viridis | reverse complement strand
ATTAGGTATGGGGCTACACAGTATTTATCTTAGTGCTTGTGTCATATATGGTAGCTAATGGTAGACAAAAAATTATTCTACTCGTCGAATCCATTAATCTTAATCAAAACTACGAACCATGGGTTGCTGCTAGCTCCTGGTCCCTGCTACTGATCAACTACTAAAAAAACATTCTGCAATATGTTGGTAATCTTATCCGTATTAACCTTTGGAATCCACAATGAAAACAGTAATAAGATACAAACAGGAGGAAATACATATGCCTAATGATTCCAAGAAATTAACGCAGAGAGTAAAGAATTCTTGTTCTGTTTTAATTAACTTTTAGAAAGGAAAAACCTTTATGAGCATTTTTCACTTTTAATATTGAGAGTATTTTTTTCTAGGATAATTGGATTTAATTTAATTAGTATCAATCTGTATTCATTGCTTAATTTTTGTGTATTCTTGTTCACATTGGAACTTCTGGCTAAATAACTCTGTTCTGAACATGAAAAAAAGAGAGAAAACAATCTTCAAGCTTTTTTTTATATTTTTTGTATTACCCTTCTCGCTGGCAGTTAATACTATCTTTAGTTTACGAGCTTGAATTTAACTTCTAATTATAATTAATGGCTCAACTTATTTATCTTGAATACTACTGCTACTATGCACGCACAAGAAACAGTATGAGGAGCAGCTATTACCGATTTTTAGTTTTCTGTTGCTTGAAAAAGCATAGTGTTTTTGGAAGGTCATAACTATGTATCAAAGGAGTTACTAGAAAGTAGCCTGAAGAAATCAATAAATGGACGTAGCAGTAAGAGTTAGAAATTTAGTTTGGTTTCATCCTATCGGTTTTCAAAAAAATACATCGAAGGGATTCGAAAGTAGAAATTTAAAATGTGAATAGAGAAGGAAACCATGTAAACCGCTTGTATTTATTATGGTTTCTTGAAAACACAACTGTACTAAAGAGTCCTAGATTTATATTATGTTTACGAGAACCATAAAACCTATTTTTTCTCCCTAAAATCTCTCTAGTGTTACGAGCATTATGTAAAGTTTATATCGTTTATACCAGAGGCTTTGAGATTTGAAGGGTTTTCACTTTATATATAAGGTCGTATTATGTGGGGTTTATTTTCAAGTAAATTATTTTGAGACTATAATATTGCATTCCTGCCTGCCTGGCACCCAAAAAGTAGTACAATCAATGTACCAAAAAGCATTTTTATAAAAGTATGCTTATTTAGCAAGTTTTAGAAGTTGCAGATTGGAAAATTCTAACAAAATGTTTGTTTTCCAATTTGTTTTTAGAATTCTGGTTTCTAGTTGTACTTATAACAAAGTACTATAATAAAGAAACGATAAAGCTCTGAATGAGTAAAAGGAAGTGCGGGCCCAAAGATCAGTAAACAACTTTTCTGGGTATAAATGAACTTATGATTATGACCACAATAGCTGAGATACAAGCTGATTTACTGCGGAACGAATGCGATTTGCAATTGAAATCTTCAAGCGTTAAATCTAATGAGTTCCACAATCTTTCCTTTTATTAATAACTCAATTCTGTACTGAAATTCGATTACAACCAGTCTATATGTTTTTCCTTACTTTCTTTTCATGCTTTTTGTCATTACGATGAAATATTACGTGCGTCTTTCCCCATCACGTTCCCCATCCATGTTTTTGTATATAACAAGTAGTACCTATTGAGACTTATGGCAACTAAATAAATGCATGTCATCTTAGGATTATTAAAATGAACAACTTATGTCAAAGTAAATTTGATGTCGCCATCACAAATATTTAATGTTATTGAGTCACACCTCTCTTATGAAAGCTTTCTATTGTCAAAGGATTTTCTTTTCAGATCTTTCTACCAAAGTTAAAACAAGTACTTTGTCTAATTATTCCTATTGAGTAGCTCTTGATTTAGATAACATGCTTTAGAAATCAGATAAACAAGTTGATTAAATATCAGCATCAACTCATTTTTGTATCCTTTGTACTTAATAAGATGTAGCTTCCTCTTGTCTCAAACGTACAATGAGCAAAGCCTCATATTATTATTACTAATTCATAGAATACAATAATTACATCTTTATATAATTATTATAAAGAAAAAGTCTCGATCTTGTTATTTTGTACTATGTGCAGGAGCATGTTTTAAGATAAAAAATGTTCTTATATACCAAAGAGCCTAATTATTTTAACGAGCACAAGAAAAGTAGCTTTCCCCTTCTCCGAATAGTTGTATCCTCAGGAAAAGACAAAAGGGTTGGAAGTTCCTTTCAAAATAAATTCTTAAGTTAACATGACCGTATTATTATTTTTATTATTATATTATTTTAGGGAGCAAAACAAGATTTTTTTCAGTACACATCAAACTTATATCACATGCACTTATACAAATAAGATAACGCTTTCGGCAAAATATACATGTGATCAGTTAATGTAAAACAACTAGACTTGTCCTAGTTATGACTGTAAATAAACTACTTCCTTAATTATGCATGCTTCTCTTGATTTTGTAACTCTTGACCAAAAAAAAACAAACAAATGGAAACATATGTGTTTCTGTTATCAAAATAATTCAAAATTTTTCCTACATAAAATATACAGCTTGTTTTTTTTGCAACAAAAAGTTTTTCTTAATCGTAAGGAGATTGTTAGTACAGCAGAATAGAAAAAGACTTTAAGAAGCTACACCATTATCATTGCTTTTATAAAAAAAACATTAAGAAACTCTGCTACTGGTTATGTATGGTTCGCCTACTTAAAGTATTGTCGTTGTCTGTAGTAGTGTGGTAGTATAATGTGGTGCAAAGAAATAGGAGATTTTGTCGTTACTAAAGTACATTCTGCCCGATGCAGCATACAATTCGAGCGAGTTTTCCCCGGGCATTAGATAGGTATCCGTAAAGCAAATACCTATTTTGACAGTGATTGTATTCACGATTCAGTAAATTTTCTACATTTATAGAACACGACTGAAACATCGAAAAAAAATATGCTGGCCTATTATTTAAGACCAAGGATGCTACTTAAAGGCTTAGGACTGTAAGAAGATTTAAAAAAAAATAAGCTTTCTCTCGGGCTTGCCTATGGCTATGGCTAATAGCCCGTTTTGACGCATAGATCTCAGGACGTATTCACCTTGGTCTTTCTAATTTGATTGAATTGTACTATGTACTTACACTACCATTGTATAAAAATATCTAGTGTGGACCAACCGTAATCACATTTTGTCATATAGATAATATTAGATATATTACTTAAGTTTTTGTATGTACCTGTCATCTGGAAGTTTCATACAAGCATTTTTTCATATAAATTGTCAATTCTCTCGTTGTAACCCAACATTTTTTTCGTTTATTGTTCAAGCTCTTCTAACCCTGAATCTCTTGGAATCGATCTGATATAGCTCAATATTTTATGACATATTTATCACAAAAATTTGCCATCCATCATTACTTCCTCGGCTTCATCTTGGTGTATATAAAGGTAATTGGTTTCTATATTGCTTTTTTTGCTCCACCAATAGTGCTCATTTTTTAGCCAATTACTCGGAGTCTAGTATGCACTGGTTTGCTTAATTAAATTTTATAAATTGGTAATGTCGCTGTGTGTTATGCCATGCCGTCAAGATACTAAATAATATCTGGGATGATTCACTCTACTCTACATGTCTATTCCTTAACTATTGGCAGTGTTACGAGTAAGAGGGACTGTCATTATTGTCAATAGGAAGAGGATAACCTTGGATTACTGTTCTGAAGACCCAGGGGATGGAAGGAGTTAAACCATCTACTATATATGGTTGTACTATTGCTGATAACATTGACGCAAATGAACGCTGACATGCAATTTAAATATGCCCGTTTCAATACATCTCAATAAATGACTTTATACAACCCTTGCTGAACCATATAGCTAAAATTGATACATTTATTATTTTACTCTTAAAGCTAATACTTGAAACTATAGCTGATTAAAAAAAACGACCGATTACTTTTCCTCCGGGTTGCTTATAATTAAAAATTCTTCAGGAAATATAATAAAGTTCTGTGGAAGCACAATAAAAAAAATTGAAACAATCCCTTGTTTTTTGTATATAATGGCTATGTGAAAATTATGTAGTTCGACAAACTTCTGTACATTCCTCGCAGCATTTTACTTTCGCTTGATTTGCATGAGGAAAATTTTAAAATGTCTGTTAGAAAGTAACTTTAGAATTACCTACTTCAAGCTAAACCATGTCGTACCATTGAATACATTCTTTCGTAAAGTATGAACTGGCTAAATAACAATTTAGTCCATATTGCTCTGACTATGCTTATTTTTAACCTTCTTCTGCACAAAAGAAAAATACATTGCTTGAGCCAAACAACAAAAACATTTTTAGCTAACTTAAGACTTAAAAAGATTGAGTTTTGAACAAAAATATTTGCATGGAGAGAATGGCACGTTTTTTTAATATTATAAATATAATAGTTCTTGTAACTCCAGTACCTATATTTCCTGGCTTGATTTTTATGAATGTGTGTTAAATACTTGGAATGTAAGTTCTCAGGTGTTAGAGAATATTTAAAGAACTGCTTGTCTAAGAAGTGGTTAAAAGCACTTGGCAAACTCATTTCCGTGCCTTATCACAAGGAATCTCTGTGTGATGAAGTTTTAGCCTGTGGGCAATAGCTATGACATAAATGACAAGCTGCTAAAATAGCTGAAGTTGATGAAGAAATCGTAGAGAAAGTCCAGGACGAAGTCATCTTTCCTTCCTTTTTCCTTGCCTTTGGGAGAAATGAAATTGTATTTCTCAACTTGACTTCAACTCATCTTCACCTTCCATCTTTTACTTTTCCTTCCTTTTCACTCATCATATATAACACGAGAGGAATGATACGAACCAACCAACTAAGAAATGATACAGGAAGGAAATAAGCTCTGCTGACTTCGGAAATGAAATTTTTCTATTTTTTCTTTTGATGTACTCGAGAAGTTCTACATTCTTTCTATATCACTGTTCCATCTAGGTATATTCTTTTATCCTATGGGATCTTTATGTTTCTTGGATGTATAAACACGTTAAAAATGGACTTCAGGTTAACTTTGTAAGATTAGTATAATGCAAGCTTTTCTAACTGCAGCCTCATGGCATAGCATCCAATGACCTGTTCGATTTTTACAACACTTCCTAACCGATCGAATCTTTGCCTTTATCAAATAAGTTGCATTTACTTACCACTAATTACTAAACTTTTGTTATCATTTCGGTCATGCCAAGTCGAGGACGAGATTCTTGCTGCAACTACTTCTTTCTTCGGATTCGATGGTGCTTGAAACTTTTATCAAGCACGCATCTAATAATGTTTTTCCGATATTTCTGAGATCATGGGTCGCCTGAACTGAAACGATTTGGTAAGCTGTACTGCAGGGGAACAAATTCATTCATGGCATGGCAAAAAACTTTCCGATATGAATGCGAGTGTCATGAACATTTAAATAGAATCCAATAAAGCACAATCTCAGGCGTTTTTTACTACTGGTACTGAAGTCACTGAAATATGTATTGACGGTTTCCATTTTTTTCCATCTATGAGTCTAAGGTTGAATTCCTAGAACATTTTTTTCTTTCTCTATTGTAGAATCCATTTTATTCCATTTGTACAATAGTGTACGGTGGACAGTAAAACTGGTGAATCATGAATGGCTTTTATTCTTCAGGATTTTATAGTCAATGGTGAGCCAACACAATAATCGATACTGTGATTGAATACAAGTATCGAAGAGTAGAAAGAAGGTAAAAAAAATGAGTACAGAATGCTAAAGAAAGAAGAAGATAGATGACATGATTTTTTGGACCAAAACCAGGCAGATATGGTATCGTGAATATCGCATTGGTTATGAGAGCATGTACAAGAGAAGATGTGGAACAAAAGACCAAAAGTACCCAGGAGTGCATGAGAAGAAATCGTAAATGAGACCGCAAAATCAGTGAAAGGACACTAACGCGCTTGACAATAGATCCTGAGGATCTCGGAAGTGAGCTGTTCTCTTGACTTTCTTTTAATGTTACCACTCCTAAGTCTGCAACCCACGATACCATGTTTCACCTTCGAAGGGCAACCGCATATAGAGATATACTCTCAAATAACTGAATGACGGACTGAATGGAGAGGGAAAACTAGCTATTCCCAAGGTATTGCTTTTACCGTGGAAAATGTACCGAATAAATTCTTCCTAGGTATAAAATTTCGATTTCCACCTTAACATCTTTGCCATCGGTCAAAACGAACCGAAATGTACTCAAATTGAGTTCACATAAGCAACCATGGTCGAAAGGGATGCTGATTTCTCTTGGGAGATTCAGAACTTATTCAATCAATGAATCCAACGTAAATCTCTAGTAGAACCGGTAACTCTTTACTCCTTGGACTATTTCAACATTCATCGCATCTACACGCAATTCCTGCATAATCTTCCATGCTCTTTTCACGATCTACTTCCTGTTCTGGGAATTGCTTGGAACTGACTATCAGTTTTATTAGTTTTCACTAGAGATTTGGTTCGTATATTTGCCAAGCATGGTTTGGCTGTCCTTTACCGAAGCATTGAACTTGACACACTTGACAGACCAAAGAACTATTCGGTGTTACATTTATGCCAATCATGTATACTAAAGCTATATTTAATGTTCTTTTTGCTATCGATTCGTGGTCACTTGTGTAATGTTTGATTACAACTTGATTGCTAACTTTCAACTCTATTCTATAATAATATTTTAGAAACTTTTTATCCCCAATGTATACATGGACCAATTGACCAACCCTTCACACGTTTTGAAAAGAAATTACCTTCTCATTTAATTGTCACTTTCCCTCAACTTGTAAAATGCAATTACCCTGTGCACTTGTGATTCGACTCTAAATGGAACAAAATGAATATATGTTGCAAATGTAAGTGTACACTGGAGGAAGTTATTACTTTATTTGGGTTTACATCCAAGGATGTGAGCAGAATTCCCTACTTGAATGAGATGAAGAGAGTAATAATAATGAATAATAATCATGGATGGGCGTTTCACGTTTCTATCTAATACTACTCAGACCAAAGGGTCGTTAAGCTTATTGCTTCCAACATTTCTAATTATGGATATTGAGTGCAAACTTGCAAATACTGTGAGTAACACTAACTATTTCGTAGTTTAAGTCAAGGTTTCCTACATCGCTATTTCTCTTTATCAAGGGCTCAACCTGAGGCAAAAGCTAGTTTACCTAATTATGTCAGAAGCATCTAAAACACCATCAGGATTGGTTTAAAATGAAAACAGTTGTAAGTTTAATAAGCGTCTGGATGCACACAGTCAGTAAACTCGGGTCAAATTACACTATGAGCGTTTCTGCTTGTTTGAGCTCTATGTTTTATTAGATTTAGATAAGTTTTGTGTAGATACTATTAACCCGATTTTCTAGCAAGGGTATTATATCTGCCTTAAGAAATTCATTAACTCACACAGATCCTAAATCCGGATTTATCTCTTTAGAAATAAGACATATTATTTGAATCTTCTCATCTACTACTGCCAATTAAGTACTTGTACTCCCACGTATATTCAAAGATGTATAGCTTTACTTACTTAATGTGTAAAAGAACACACTCTGTATCATCATCATCCCTATCGTCTTAAAGAACACAATCTGATACAAGAAGTACCTGAAATATGTTGATGTAACTGTCAGTGTGCGAGAATACTGCACAAACACTCATATAGCAGACACAAAGAAGTACATTTAAGTACATGTTACACTTTATGGACGTCATTTCATTCCCCTCTCTAGTGCCTTTACTACTTTCATTTATCTCTTTCCCCAGGAAATCCTATGATAAATAACTAAACCACAAGGACTTTACATTACAAAGACAATCTTGACTTTATGGAATCAAATTGGCTTTTATTTAGACAAGTACCAATTGAAGGGGATGATTGATATCGATCAACCATTACACCTTTTTTTCCTTCTGTACTAAAACAACCCTTAAGATTCCTCCCCTAGATCATTAGCTTTGGTAAATTAGACTTGAAGTTCAAAAAGAAAATGGAGTCATTGTCATTAAAAGAGCACTTGCTTCCTAGCCTTGGAGTCTAAGATGCCTAAATTGATTTCTGTGAAACTGCGTAAAAAAGAAAGTGTGTAAGTATATTCAAGGGCTCATTTCTTTACATTCTTTCCAAGACCTACAGCAGAGAAAAAAATACAAAAACATGTAAAAAATCAATAGTCCTTATCCCTAAAAGCTTCAAATCCACCTTTAAAATTTACACCTCTTCAATTCTAGTTTAAGAAACAATATCAATTAAGTACATACCGATTCCTAGCCTTAAAAAAAACAATAATACTATATATAAGTGATTCGTACTCGTAGCAAACACTGCAGTAAAAAGGAGAAAGCATTGGACTCGATGTTGTAGGTATGTAAGTTAGGTAAGTGGAAAATACAATGTTTTTGTATTGCCTGAGCGTTATAATAAATGTTTGTAAACTTCACCTGACTTTGTTTGGGAGAAACTTAATGAATATTTCATTACAGTCTCATGTGAGGTGGAGTACTACTCTCTGGTTATCTTCATGATGATCCTATCCGCATCCTAGTAGTATTTTACTTTACAAGAAAAATATAGAAATTTACACAACAACATCCTTACCTATTCAAATAAGTAGGTTGGAAGTTACTCTGTTACATTATGTTATTCCATATAAAATCCCTACTGCTGACATAAACCTTCTTTATTTTACTTATTCATGGATTTTCTTTAAATGTCTATCTGTAGCTTTTAAAATTGTAAACTGTTTTATCCGTAAGCAAAATAGGATAGTCATGTGCCACTGGCTCCTTCCAAAAGTACACAATGGAAAACAATGAAAATGCACAATACTGTTTGTACAAATAGATTGTAATATAGTTGAGTTGAGAGAGAATAAGAGTTAGTTATCATAACAAACAGGGAACAAAGAGAGATGCCTTAAAACTGCGTATAATATTATTGTTTTCATTAACATATCCAATGTTACTTTAGGTTTAAATACCTAGTTACTGGTGCAAAGTGAAAGTGAAAGATGGTAAAAGGTTAATTAAGTGTGGCATTTAGCGTTAAATTATAGAAATATGGCAATGAGATAGAGAAAGAGTAATAATGATGCTAACTATGATGAGATGATTCACATTTTCTAGTACTGTAACTAGAATCCACAATGTAATTATAAAGAATTAATAATTTTATCCACACTACTACTAGCCACATCATCAAAATTTCCATTTCACGAAATACAAAACCTAAATTCAGTATGAATTCTCATTCATTTCATTTGATCATCATCATCACCCATATCATCATCATAGCTCATCCAAAGTCATTCCTATGAATTGTTAAAAAGTTAAAGGGATATGAGAAATCAGGCTTTATGTTAAAATTTGGGTTACTACTTGTATGTAAATAATAATAGTATCATATACATAGCGACAAATAATATAATGCATATGGCCAGTGGTGCATATTTTATGTATAATAGTGTGTGATAAGAATAATAAGAGTTATTATTATTATTATTGCAAATTCAGTATAGTAATAGTATGCTATGCTTATATGCGGATTATATTATTGGTTGCTTTTTTAAGAGCCCAGCCATCCATAAAACGAGCATCCGGAATAAAATGAAATGCCAATAGATCAATTTAACATGGAGTGTGCATTTTATATATTACCTGTAATAGGATTAAATGTATTATGCCTTCTCTTTCTTACCGGACGTTCCCACGATTTAATGATTTCCAGCTTCAATTCTTCAAAAAGACTTTCTCCTCAGTTGATTCTGAAATTCTTTTATGTGTGTGGTAGTGTGTATACCACTTTTCTTTCTGTGGTTCAATTCACCCGTCCAACCAAACTACCACCCGCACCCTATATATTATTCGGATGATTAGAAAAATCCTAGAAGAATACCATGCAGAAGAACTAACCACGAAATGTTTTTTTGTGTGTGTGATGTGATCTCGTCTAAAACGCAGTTAAGGTCGGTTAGTACTCAATGCCCCTTTTTACTTCTGGTAATAGTAATAAGAGTAGGGATGATAGTGAAAGTTCGCAGTATTAAGACTCTTCTACTTCAGTACCAATGATTCTATGTTTGTAAAGTATCATCACTCTCATCATCTTCAAGTAGATGATGCCAAGGAACCAGAATCCTGTTCAACTTTCTAATACTAATAATAATGCTATTATTGCTTTCGACCGGCCACGTTCAGCCCTAATGAGTACTGCTACTACTACTGACTGCTACTACAGCAACTGCCACGACGATTGATGTTATTATGCTGAAGGTGGTTATGGGAGGCTTGGTCTTATCATCGTCATTACCTTCAAAGGTAGTAACTTTCACCAGGGGCAATCTAACAGTGCCTGTTGTTCTACTTGATAATAATATAGGTACTCTATCTGAGATGAAAAAACAGAACCTTATATTATACGGTAATGGCTAAACCCTACCGGCATACCCTACCTGTAATAGTACACTGAAATTGAATAACAATATGATAAAAAGATATTTTTTGGGGTTTTGGACATAATCGCTTTTGTAAATTAGAAATAAAACTAAAAGTTCACTTTTATCCTGTATAACTGCAAGTTTTTATAAAGTTTTGTAATGCTAATGAGACTTACTATAAGTAAGTACTGAATACCCACACTATATACCTCTATAATACGAACTAAGTTAAATTAAAAAACAGTATACCATATAACAGTATATAAAATATGAGAATAATTGAATATCATTGATAAATAATTAGTATTATTAAAAAGATCTATTACCAAGAGCAAATCACTCCTTGCTTTCCCCTTATAAGAGTAAGTATGTGAGAGTATTTTCAGATGAAACAAGTGAAACTTCCGGAATGAAAAGAGAAAAAACTATTTCTATTATTTTATCGTATAAAACTCATTAAGGTTCAGTAGATGTGGATTTCTTCAAGGCAAAGTAATTCCATTCATCTCCCTAGGTAGTTTTAGCCGGATTGAAGTTATAAGATATTTGTGCGTGTGGTTTTTACGTTAAGTATTATCTATAAGCAAATCCAGTAGTGGTGGTGGTAGGTAGATTGTAGATTTTTCTGAGGATCTTCTCGGATGAGTCAGCACCAGCAGACGCTTTCCATTTATAAATTCCAAATCCACCAAGAAGATCTGTATTTTTCTGTATATTAGTATATAGTGTAAGATCAACTCGACGAGACGAACGAGTGCACTATCTTGTTAGTTTTATTCAACCGTATTGCTACCCTCTTATTCCTTTTCACTTATTCCCCGTCTAACTTTCCCATCTGCTTTATCAATATTTTTGGTAGGAGATGAAATGCCGAATATATTTGATTTTTGATTCTTGTTTTTATAAATGTTGTTTTTTTCTTAAAGCCAACACTATTTTACAGCTAAAGCAGTTCAAGGGATAAAAATGTTTGGACGAGAATAAAAATGAAAGAGTTTAGAATAAAACTACATCGATTTTATTCTAAACGAATTGATGCACGTGCTCTTAGTTTTATTATTCTCACTTTCGAATATACGAAACAGTATGTTTTTGAGATGTTTTTTAAAATAAAGAAATAACTTTGGTACTGAGTAAAGTAAAAAAAAAATTGAGACAACAGTGCGTTATTGTCTTACGTATTTGATTAAAAAGAACTTATAAGTTAAATAGGTTTGTATAGAAAGAGAAAATGAATGGGGGTAGAGAGAGCAAAATTGTGTAGATCCATTCGGGTTGAGGTTGAATTATAAACTGGAGTTGGATTTTGGGTGAGCCTTAGACTTATTCTTGGGTGAAGGGAGTTTGGAATAGAAATGTAGGAAAAGGAATATTATATCGGAAAGGGAGAGAGACCAGTCGAGTGTATTCAACAAACATGCTTTCTCTCTGCGTATTTTGAGTAACCAGCAAACTCTCAGGCTTGGTTTCGGCCTCTTCTCTATTACACAAATGCTTTCTCCAAAAAGCAGCACTAAGAACTGTTGTAGTATTAGTAGTGGTGGTTGTTATAGAGTCAGAATCACTATGTATGATCTCTCTCTACTCTTGTACTACTTAGGATTTCTACGCCAAGTTAAAACTACCTTACCACCACTACTGGTACTAATACAATGCCACTAGTAAGTAAGTACTACTGCAGTAGTGTACAGTTTTAGGTAAAGTGAAGGTACTTTTCTTTTTGTAACACCACTAAGACCAAGTACTGATGATGGTACGTATCACAGCAGTAGTGGTGCAAGTGCTGGTTATAACAATATAACAAGCAGATGCATACAGAAAACATTTTCGTGTCTCTTTCTTTGGTTTCGGTTATCTCTTTCTCGTATGTCTTCTAAAACTCAAAGCTGTGTGTTGTCTCCCTGACTTTCTACTTGGCTAGTACCACTACTACTACTATTACCACTTGCTTTTCTTTTGTTTGCCTAGGAAATGTTATGTTATAAAGAGGGTAGATAGTAAGGGTGTATGTATGTGATATGCATTTTAGGTTGGCTTTGGCAAGAAAGGTGGTTGCAGTTGGTGATAGTGATGGTGTTGTGAGGATGGATGATGTGATGGAGAATTTCACCATCATTGGAAAAAGGGAAGATGGAATAGAATAATATTGTGCATAGTGACAGAGAGGAAATAGACTATACCAACGAACCTTGAAGACTTAGGAAACGAGATTGAATATACTTATAGGAAATTCATTGTAAAAGACTAGCGATCCTTGGAGACCGGTGTAAAGCTATCCATTCTCACTTTTAGTCCCCCTCCTGTGAAATCAGCATTGGAGCACATATGGACAAAGACGTGGCTGCTACACTTGATTTCACTCTAAAAGACAGCTACCTAAGTTTTGGAATTTATTGTGACATATTGATGCCCTAACAAGATTCTATAAGTAGGTAAAGGATAAGAGTGTTTGACATCAACGGAGCTAAGACTACCAGTTATAGCTTAAGACTTGTCAATTGACTAAAATCTTAGCACAGGTACCTCATTACGTTCAATGATCTTTTATAAATAGGCAGAGTAATAGGTTAGGGGAAGTCTTACAGAATAAATTTCTAAGAATTCATTCATTTCCAAGTTATTACTTAAGGAACATAGGATCGGAGCATTTTAAATGCTTCCGTTATTGTAGAAATTGGATAGCTTGTTACGGTAACACAAACTTTCTTATGTTGAGTAACTGTTGAGTCATTTTGAGTCAGAATTTCTGTCTTTGTGATGGATTTTGAATATTATATAGTACCTCAAAAAAGTCTTTCAATTTAAGTTTTGCATAAGGAGAGTTTCTCCCTCTTTCTAGCTTATAAGAAAACTTTAAAATAATAGAATCCCCTTTACAACTTCACTTTTAAGTATGTCACGACGGTAAAAAATTCATACATAAAAATGCAACCCATACATACATGGCCAACTGAGACTTACTGTAACCAAAATTGCTTTTATACCCAACTGAAGCCAAATGTAAACCGTTCTGACAGCAAGGAAGAATTAGTTCAGCATTTTAGCTTGGATTTCGATATAAAATAAAACCTAGTTCACAAGAATTCATTCCCACTCTTGTGGTACACATGCTGCTTTATACGTTAATTTCAGAGCTTCTAGATTTTTTATTGCCTGTAAAAACCATCTCTTCTTTTCTTCTATCTTGGAAATTAATTCCACCATGTTATTATCTACATCAACCCTTGCACAAATACTTTTCTAACTTTAAGAGAAAGCTGTAGTACCACCACCACCTGCCGACCTGCCATTCATAAGTAAGCCAAGCCTGGATGGAATTATTATTAGGTAGAGGGGGGAGGGGAAAACTTCCCTTTCATTTACTATAACTACTCATTTCTTGTCATCTTCATATCCCTGGATTAGATGAATTGTTACGTCCAAGAGATCTAAGAGAATGAGAATTTGTTGTTCAATGAAGGGGCTGGTACTTCCAACCAAGACAAGTTTATACGCATTTAAAACTTTTCAACCAAGTTTGAAAGTGATAAGGAGTCAGTAAAACTCCCAGGGCTAATTGTTGAGATGAAGGGTGAAGAAAACAAGAAGAAAAGTTCAATTTGTAATTTAGATTCTTCTAGCATCACAAATGGTGTCTGGAAATAAAAAGTAAACTTTCCACACGCATATACAATAGGGTTGCGATCTTGCAAACAAGTAAGCTCGAAACTATCAAAAAGTTCCTATCATCATGCTCTTACTTGTTGTATAGAAAAAATAATATTTAAATAAAGTTTTGAAAGTTATTTAATAGATTTCATGCAAGAATTTTTCTGTATCTTTCTTTTTGAAGCTTTATTAGAAGTACAATTCGCAATAAAGTTTGCTATAGCTTGTCATGTCGAATGCGTGTATTATTTGTTCCACTTTAACCCTTTAAATGAAATTATTACCATTTATCGTATTCTAGTCACTCTTCTGAAAAGCCTTATTCCGGGTATCCGGTCACGGTGGCAAAAGTGAGATTGGCAAACCAAGTCGGCAAAAAC
>JAQGAA010001754.1:0-14561 GCA_034696425.1 Isotoma viridis | reverse complement strand
GCAAAAATCATTATATTATTCTGACTGGGTACTGTGTGTGGCTCTTTCTAGTTATCCTTTTGTAACATTTCTAAAGATAAGTAAGACATTTTCAAACACAAAATACTACCATGGTACTACTACTCTTGCTGACCAGGAAGGCAACTATTGCCATTTCTGCCATGCTACTAGCTTCTACTACTGCCATCATCATCGCCATGAGATCGTCATCATCAAACAAACCCAATATACCCAATACTTTCATTAAGCCCAAAGGAAAGGACATGAAATACATACACACACACACTGACTCCACAGAGTATTAGCATTAGCTAAGGCTAACCTAAAATGGAGAAAGCAAGTTTCGTAAAATGAAACCGGAGAAGACCAAGGCCATTTCTTACCGGAAATAGACTATTGCTTGACATGAGTTTTCTTTACTTAAAGTACCTAAGTGGACTGAACTCCCAATAGAGAATGAATGCTCATCCATAAAGGTAGTATTGTATGGATGGTCCATCCTCTCACAATAATGTTACCAGTTCACTACATTAAATACTCCATAGTACCAATCAGTAACAAAAAGAATGAAAAAAACGACGGACCTTATGGCACATAGATGGACTAAAAGAAATTCTCGACTTGGATTTCAACTCTGGACATGAGAGAGGCTAACAAAATAATAGACTTGCGACTTGCCCTCTTAACGATACCTTTTTAGACCCTTCCGAGTCAATCTTAAACAACCAGTGCCGTAATCTTTATTAGCTTGACTTGAACCAACTTCTATTTTATATTTTTCTTTAAGCCTTTGATTACAAATTATAAATTTAACTCTTAAATACCTAAATTATACCAAGAAGAGAGACAATCTTATGAGAAGGAAGCCACAGGCGAGAGACCAAAGTACCTTCACTCACGACCCTGATGCCACAACATAGAGGTGAGTTCATTAGTGTCCTATCATATTAGGCTTTCCACGTATCTGTTGTACCCACTATGGCAAAAGAAGAGCCATATTGTCCCTTAATTTACTTTACTTTCTCTCTTTTTCCTTTCCGTTTCTTTACTAAGTTGCTCTTTAAGAAAACTTTGGTCATGGGTTTAATGGTGATGTTACACCATTTACTACTACAGCTGCCTACAACCACTAGCAAACCATCACTACTTCTAGAATCTCTTCTAATATTGGTTCTTCATCTATGTAATATATGTTTCCAAGCAATAGCAGGATAAACCAAACTACCTCTGACTCTTACTTTCATAATACATCTAGTTCATATGCCTATAGACACACAGCAATCCAAAATAGTGCTTTTACTCTCTCACTTTTTTAGAAAACCGAGAGTCTCTCTCTCTCTCTACTAAGCAACCAAAAACCTCGACAGACTATACAAAAAAACGAGAAAGAGATTTATCCCAATCCTTACATAAAACATACTCAGTCTCTCTCAGCTAAATGTAGACTGAGCCTTTTCCACAAAATGAAATACAATATTATCATTTGATATAATAGAGATGAGAAACTAACTACAATAAATACCTGGAACTTGGAACTCAATTTGTTTTCAAAACTAAAGTTAATATTTACTAAACTAGGTAACTCATACTGGGTTGACTTGAAAGGAACCAACTTGGTATAAATTAACAAGCCTTTTGTCATGATATGTAAAAGCGAGAATTCATACAAAATACAACCTAAGCTGAGCTTATATTCCTATATAACCTCATGAAGGCTGGCATGACATGATTATAGATAAACCCATACGGATGCAGTGCAGTGTCTACAATCCCGACGAGACTGGAGAATAATACACAAATTGAAAAGCTTCCTCCATAATACTACTCAACTTGAGTAATAATAATAATACAAGTTACAGACATAATAAGTCCCACTCGATTTCAGCTAACAATAAAAACCGAAATTAGCCTGAATCCGAACAAAAGCTCGTTCCTACAGAAAATGGTAATATATAATACTCAAGCATTTTCTCTCCTTGTTCAGTATCAAATCTCCTGACATGTGATTCTATTATGTTTTATACAATCTGCATTCACCATTTTGTATGTAAACTGTAATGATGAAGTAAGTTGTGTATTATATTATTTGGTATCGTTCCACCACCAACAACGTGGTGATGGTGCCTGTCTCCTTAATTTTCTGAAATTCAATATTCCTACGATACAGATAAATCATCAACTACTACTACTACAAAACTGGCACATTATTATCATCATCAACATCAGTCATCTCATGAGATAATGCAAAAGACATGTACATCATGAATAAATACGTGGAATCCGTATAGAGGCATTTATAAGGATCAATTCCATTCTTTAGAAGAATCTTCCTCGAATCCAATCCCAGACATTCTGGTTGGATTTTACTTCACATTACTGAACTAAAATAAAATATAAAATACTTCTATTATATACACACACGCCTCTCAACCCCTTTCAGTACACAATAAGATCAAGTCTGAGTGAAACTACATGGATAGTTTTTATTTGGAACAAAATACCTGAGAGAGATAGAGATTGAAAGCTATTATCTATTTGATGTTAAATACCCAAAAGAGGAATCTGTGAGTTTTCTAAGATAAAAAATACGAATCAACTTCGTACCTACATGTCGTATCTTCATTATGTTTTTTTTTTCTTTTTACTAGAAACTGTTAAATTGGATACGGTTTATATTTATAATGTACTATATACACTACTACTCATTTGTATGCAATGACTATGAATTGAGAAATTAAAAGGTAGAGAGATGGATTCTTCTCGATTTCCTTTTATCTGTTCGGGCAGATTGTATTATTCTCAGGTCTCCTTAGTTCCTTGAGATTTTTCCCCATGGAAAGTTCTTTTAGGGTGAAGTACTTTTATAAGCTGTGTGGTGGTAAGAGATAAGAGGTGGGTGCGTATATGCTGTACTTTGGTAGTGTTATCATTACTCATCAGAAATGTAATTATAAGGATAACATACAAACATTACAAATGTTGAATAAAACTGATTTAATGTTTCTTGTTAAAATTTTATGAAAATATGAGTGTCGCAATAGAGAAATAGCAGAGTTTCCCCCAGATTTGTTAATTTTTCAAATTTAAGCAAGCAATCAACTCTAACAAGATAATATCAAAATTTCACGTCTAAAACCTTCTGAAATCGACGAATGCACCCTATAAAACTAAGGTTGCTTTTCAATTTTTTTCTCATTTAAACCTATCTCTTCTCTATATGAATGCAGGTATGTTATTTTTTCTCTTAGATAATAAAAATACCTTTTAAAAACCGAGTATTATACGCAAGAGTCTTCATTTTCTTATCCATGGCTCTATTTTACTCATTTCATTCTTACGTTATATTATTCTTTTTACCTTTTTCCTATTCTCATAGAACCTGTATAACACCCAACTACACAAACGAGAAACCAAGAAACTCTGGCTACTGAAAAAGAGCATAACTGAACAATAATAGTAGTAGTAATGGTAGCAAGTAGAACAATCTCTTTTGAAAACTCAATAACCCCTTACTTACTTCAGTTACTCCTGCTGGAGCCAATTCCATTGGAAAGAGTTGAAAAAGTGAGACTTAAAACTGTATAATATAACATAAAGTTATATAAGATACCCTAAAAACTAAAGACAATAGACATTTACTACATCTCTGAAACTCTGAATCTTGTTGATATCATATCATCCTATGGAAGTTGTGCTCTTTGATCTTCTCTTGATTTCAATATTTCTTTACATATATCTACTGTAATTTAATTGAATGTGAGTGAGTAAATCATTTGTTCAGTATTTTTCAATAAGATCCGCATCTTACTAACAATGCAATTTCAGAATACAAACTTATTAAAATCCAAAATCCACAGCAGATTTATATCGTCAAAAAGAACTTAAACAAAACCCGGTACATAAAAACCACCCAAAAATCATTTGTATCCAAAGCACGTATTTATTGCACAAAACAAAACTTTTAAAATAACTTAAGAATACAAATTAAACAAAAAAATGTTAAATTGGTCTAGTCCTTGCCCTTCCAGAGAGACTTAAGACCATCTGCTTCTATCACCTATCTACCACCACTACTAATACTCCAACTCCTTCCAAAATTGACCATAACCCAAGGGCTCTTCTTCTTTCTACTACATGCAATATTAAAAACTGCAATTCATAACTTTCCACGAAGAATCAAGCAAATACAACACACAGCTACAATTTACATTGTTGCAAATCATATAATCTATTCCAGTTTCTTATAACTGCTGTCATATGTTAAATGCAATTTCAAGAGAATTAATCATCTCGAGTAAATTATGCATACATTACTTTAAAATATAACTTTAAAAATTCCTTAACACCTCAAGGCGTCATTTCAATCTAGTTCAATGCACTTATAAATGCAATGCATCTCTTGAATACTTAAGTGGTACTTTGGATACGATACCTCACTACCACTACCATCATCATCCTCATGATCATAGGCAACCTGGCTAGCATGGCACGATGACATAGTAGACGTAGTAGTGGGGGCTGACCATGACCACACAGACACAAACTCTATCATATATATTCAAAAATTGAATTCACTCCGAACACGAGACAAAAGTACTTTACATATTCACTTTGTTTATCCTTTCCCTTCTATCTCCCAACTGTTACAGCAGTCACCAGTTGTACTTTTTTTACAAGTTACAAAATTTATGTTCTCTTGAATGAAATAGTGAATAACCCATTGACTTTTACTAGCCGGTAGCTTTTTAACTCAACTACAAAAATTCTCAGAATGCCTGCATTCATTCTCCTTCTGCTTCTGCACTCATTACATAAAATATTCATCACTTGTACACACACAGCTAGTCGTCATCATGAAAGTGGTCATATTATATACTGGTGGATTTTATAGATTCAAATTTTGCATAAAAATATATCACTCGTTTTCATCATTTCAAATATTAACGATGACGTACATTTATTCTTTGTTATAGTTTGTTGCAAGCAAAAAGAGCAAAAACTTGTGTAGCTGCAATTTTTGCTTAAGCTGCTTTATGAGAGTTAAGTTTAACATTTGGTCGTAAGGAATAAAGTATAAAAAAGAAGAATTTAGTTTAGCTTCATGTTTTAAAAATTTTAACAATGGATCGTTATCCTATCCGGTATACAAGTTTAATAGACTCGTCCAAAAATATTGATTAAGTTGCTTTCCTTTCTTTTACAAAGTTGAAAGACATTGATGATTGTTTTGTATAAGCTGAGAGAGGAGGTATTATCAAAAACGCAAGCAATCTCAAAACTAATGGAAGAATTCGATACACATCTTTTTGCTTTAAATTTACCATAGCGAGTTCGATTATTTTCTTAAATTTGGAATGTATTCTACACATTTCTAGATAAATGCACTTATATGTTAGAAATAAATACATGTTTCTCCACGTGTGTTTTACTTAATTACAATAAACGGAAAACAAAGGTGTTCGAATGTTTAAGAAAGTGCAGGTACCAAATTGTAAATTACTATGATTACACAAACAGCATCAATAAGATAAAAGCTAAACGTCATGCATTATTAATAAGATTAGTTTATTTGTTCAGAAATCAAATCGAAATATAACGCTTATAGTTCCATAAAAGTATGTCATTGCAATTTAATTTGTTAGAATAATACTAAAAGATATAGAATTTGCAAAATTACATGCGAAAAGTATTCATATGTTCTACTTATATAGTATAATCTAATAACCCGTGTGATTATTATCTTTTGGCAAATGCACTAAGAATCGATCCGATTTATAGATTGAATTTTGCCAAATTTATTGACAATCGACAGTAGAATTATTTATGGAAAATGCTCCACGTGCAAATGAATGTCAGCTTTTGGTATATTTTAATTAAAGATTGTTCCACTCCTGTTAATAAACTATATGGTTAAGTCTTTATTAAAACCTTTTAATTACATCTTACACATAGCATAGCGATTTCGATAAGAAAAGATTCAATAGATTGTTTTTTGGTTTTTGTTCCCCATAGGAATCAATTTTTATAAATACCTTAAGAAAACTGAGGGACATAAAAGCTCGGAAGGTTTTTATCAAATTCGAATGTTATTTTGTAAGAAAACAGTTTTAAATAAATTGTGTCTTATGAGGCCTTAAAATTCAAAAAATCCATACTTTGTCAAAACATAAAAGAGGTGTATAACCTGTCAATCCCCATAAACTGCAACAAAAGACATAAGCACTTTAATTAAATAAGAGTTTCGATTCGATTATTACACATTTTACTTCTTAATCATGGCTATATACCTATATGCAAACTGAGCAAGTTATAAAATGAAAATGATGAAACTTCTCCAAGGTAAAGGCTATTTATTAATTTATTTCTTATAAATTGATTTCTGAAACATGAGAGAATTGCATTGAAAATATTCAGACTAAATAAATCATGTACGGATGTACATAATATTGTCCTTGAAAGAAAAAGCACTGAGCATCAAAAGCATTAAACTAATTAAATTCAGGAATAACATTACATTATTTAATGGAAATTTATGCACTACTTGTAACAGTCAGTATTTATAATGATCATTCATCATAAATATTTATTAAAAAATACATTCCAACTTGAATTGAATACCATGTTATATGAACCAAGGCAGAATGCTTAAATGTCTTTGCAAACATAACGGCAATAAGTTAAGAATCCAGTTGTTGAGCAATCAAACTTATTTTGCAAGAAGTAAATTGAAACTATTGAGTCTATCTCCTGAATTTTATATATTTAATGAAATTCAATTTCTCGTTATAAATCAACTAGTGAAGAACTTTAGCTCATAAGTATGTTGAAAATTAAGGAAAGTTGAGTAAGAGCGATGAAAGACATTAAAAGGGTCATAAGGTTTCCATTCTTCCACGTATACTCATTAAAATTGGTTCAGTACATTGTCAATCCTATAATACAGCCTATTCAAAATCCCGAATTTCCCTCATGCAATTTTGATACCGTTAATGTGAAGAAGTTTTAAATTAAACACAATCAGGTATGGTTCTTCTAAATACAAAATCGATTTGTCTTGTTTTAAAATTTTAAATATGAAAAAATTATCAATAATTTCCAATATGCACAAATGCCTTTTACTACATATCTTTTGCAACTCCACAAATCAAACATTTCCTTTTGAAATAACTCAAACAAAAGTAGGTGAATCAATAATGATCCCGATGATGATGATGATAAATTGAATTGTGCTTAAATGTCAATAGCCGGGAATAGATGCGATTTTGTTGTCTAGCCTAGAAATCTAGAATAAATACAAGTCTGCTACTTCCGTACTACACAAACATTTATACAGATATTCCCATATAATAAAATACAAACGGTTATAATATAGTTACTATTTTATATAGAAGAAGTTAGATGCGAAAGTAAAGTATACACTCGGGTCGAGTTGACTGATTATCATTCAAAGTTCGGAACAATAACCGTAAGAGAAATTGATCTAATCTAATCGAGAAAATGGATGGACTCCCATAAAACGTCAGCATTTCCAATGCAAACTGCCTACGATGAATATCTTTTTGTAGAGTTTTACTCCATAGAACCATAGTGCACTAGATACAAGAGCACACACACACACAGAGAGACAATCTTTTCTTGGAAAGAAGGATTCTTCTTATTCCTGTTCTGATGTTTTATGTATCGAGGCTAGATCATAGTCGAGTCGAATACATTTTTAAGGCTAGATCAGCCATGCCATCATGTCAGGAGACTGAGATGAGGGCAAGTCAGGTCATTCCCCGATGGATAGCATATTTTAAGCTCATCTTCTTTATCTACTACTACCACCACTAGTTTTCTTTTTTACTTTGGCTGGAGAGCAATAGTTGTGTGCAAGTGTCCTCTACACATTGCTTTTTCTTTTTTATATGTAATATTTATCGTTTATATACAATATGCAAGACAGGAGCTTTTTTCTAGACTGGATAGAAAATGGGAATTGCTTTTGATTTTGATTATCTCTTATGTACAGGGTGTAGCATGTAGGTTAACAACCTATGGTGATGCGGACTTCAAAGGTCGAGAGTTTAGTTTCACGAATTGGTTGTTTCGCACCTAGATGAAAGCTAAGTTCTAGAAGCACATAGTTCTTTGTATGTGATATGCTTTGATAAAATGATAGGTTTGATTCGTTACATAGGGGCAGTGTATTCTTTTAAAACTTTCTATTTGCCTTAATTACAAATATTAGTGTAAACGATGAGATCGTCTCAAGTGTCTCAAACATGAATTAGTTTTTTACCTGAAAATAATAATGCGATATATCTAGAATATTCGTTCTTGAATAAATTCTCCAAAAGGAAAGCCTCAATGTGTGGCATTTTTACAGTTGACTGAAATCTTTGAATTTTTACATGCCAGTCAACTTTCACTCTGTATTTCTTTCGAGTATGCAAATACATTCCATTCTTCCATCATTCTTTGTTAACATTGTCTTTAATATACTTACCCAATAATGATCAACCTTTATACAATTGATTCAATAAACTTACAACGAAGATTGAATTCAATCAAATCAAACAAACAAAGGAAATTATTCATAACCAACCTGGAAATGTCCTCTGCCCCAATCTCTGGAATAAAGTCACGAAGAGATGTAAGCTGCATATTGATAAAAAGCGACCGATACATTTCCCCCAATCCAAAACCCGCGTACTGTAAAGCCAGTTTCTGGAATCCCCGGTATCGAACGGCATCCATGAGATCTTTAATATCAAAATCTCCCCAGCTGTAACCCTCCCTTTTGAAGGCGAGAATGGCATTAGGTCCTAGCCACACACTCCCATCCATTCGGGGAGTGAAATGAACACCGAGAAATGGGAATCTGGGATCTGGCACCTGAAACCAAACCACGAAAGAAAATGAAATTACGACAAGAGAGAATAAGAAACCTCTGAAAATACATATCCTTCTTCTTACTACTAACCACTATCATCATCCATACTACTCCTACAGACACATCTTATACCTTAACTTGCAACTTTACTCTTACCAGAGAACAATTCTCAAATTATATCTAAAAACATACAATATATCACCCCTGCATCCATGATCCACATCCATATCTAACTTTACCCACACACATACATAAGACCTTATCTTCATCCAGAGACAATAGACAAAAACTCTTAACTTTATATTATACCTTGAACCTTATCATGTGTCAGGCTCTTTTACTCTCTCCAGCAACCTCTCTCTCTCTTCCATACAATTTTATTCAACAACCACCGGCACTACTAGAAACAGCATGTGCCACTGTGCCAAGCCAAACCAAGAAGTGCCATGCCATTTCATGCCTTATCCTTATATATATACTTCTACTCTAAGATTGTATTTCAGATGTAACAACGTAAAGAGTAATAAGACAAGATCCATTCTTGAGGGAAAAACACAACACAATAAAGCCTTCTTCACTACAAAACCAGACAAGATTCATGAGACATAATTCTCTAAGAATTAGTCCTAGAGAAGCGGATTAGTCCATGAAGAATTGCCCCTTTCCACGAGATACCTTTTACTTTTCTTGTACACTACTACTACTACTGCATTCATACACAATACAACACATTTGTTCAAAGGTATAATATTATATACTCTAAAAAGAGATAGATATATTATTTCCATTTACCACTAAAATGTGGAATCTGCCACTTGCCAATGCCACGACTTTTACTACGATATACTACTACTTCTGGATACTATTTCTTAGTAATTCGTATACAAGAAACTATACAATATGATACTTCTTACTACTACTAATACCACTACTGTGTTTATTTGTCTCAAGGGTGATTTGAATAATTAATTGCTTATTACTAGCTACTAACTAAGACCGTCTTCAAACTCGTAAGGCAGTTAGCATCAGCTAGTGTCAGCAGTAGAGTATGGAGAAATGGCTAGTTTAGGTAGTAAGTCTAGTAAGTACTTCTTTCTTAAAGACTGCACGCAGTATTAAAATGCTTATTGTGTGAAATCCGAAATAATAGAAGGTTTTAGTTTTACTAGAATATTTCAAAGGTATGGCTTGAATCAGTACAATATATCTATGTATGTATATCTTCTTCTTTCGTATAATATTATAAAAGAAAACCCATCTCATTTATAAAGTCTGGTAATTACCTTTATGTATTTCATTGTGTGAAAAACATCGTTACTAGTGACTGAAAGTAATAAACCTAAGAAAGATCTGGGCTTGGCTTGGTCTACTCTTGGCCATTCATCCTAAAAAGCAAATTCCTTGCTTGTGCTTTGTGGTTCTGCTGGTTGCAATAAAACTTGGTAATATCAGTTGTATCACCAAGGACCACTACTAGTACAATAGCTTAGGAGTAAGAAATGTAATCTAGGTATGTACATAAGTAGCAGCTCAGTAATAGCAATATGTTGTATGCAGTATTGTACAACTTCTACTACCAAATAAGTCTTTCTAGGATCTCTCTTTGGTGAAGCAATTCAAGATTCAAGTCATTGTCTGGCTGTATGTATTGTGTCGTGCAGATTTCCTTTCCTTAGTTGAATGTTCAATGTATCTGTCTCTCTTTTGTAGCAAAATTGCCAAGTATAACTTACAGGATATATATTTCCTCGGATTAGACCACATTTGTTAGGGTTTAGGAGAAGGTATTCTCCACGAAATGGGATGATTCGAGGATCCCTACTGCCACCAGACATTTCTGAAAGTCTATCTGCTTGCAGTCCTCCGCATGTCAATACGTACTTCGTCCTGATACACTGTGAAGGAAAACCATACAAAGAATTAGTACATTATATGGTGATATATAAAATCATTGTATTATTCCTCAAAGCATAAACTACCTACTAAAGGACGTCGTACACAGAATACAAGGGAAAATTCAGTACAATGAACTATATGCTAGGGAACATCATGATGATTTCATGCAATAGTAATAGTCCCACACTGGTGGATGCATATTATAGGAAACATAGATTGTGTGTAGTAGTTGCAGTAGCAGTAGGATTAGAATTCGAATTAGGAATTGGCCTGCTTTACAAAAGAGCTTGAGAGAAAGCTTTTCAAGAGAGAAAGGCAGATTCAGATAGGACAGAGGAATTAACATATTTTATTTCATCGGTCCTCTCTCCCTTGATTAAAAAGCATCAATCGTATAGAACTCTAAGCTATCTCGATCCAATGTTGACAAGATGAGAATAAGAGGATCGAAAGGATTCACACAGAGTTACTAGTACTTGTTATAATATAAGCTGTCAGCCTTGATAGTAGTGTAGTAGGAGGAAAAAAATAAAGAGAAAATAGCATTAGCAAGGAAGCAAAGTAGTATGGACTATTACTCCAGGGTACATTGAAGTGGTTCGAAAATGCATAATAAAATATGTGTCTGTAGAGGAAAACATGAATGTACTTTCAGCACTGGTACTATATTATACAGTGCTATTACAATCAGCCACAATACATAATAATACCAAAGCCAAAAAGCATGTCTAAAAAGTCTGGAGTCATCTTTGCTAAAACCTTATAAATTCCGTGGCATGACTTTTCAGCCGATTTGTCTCGCAAATCTGCAATTCTGCAATTTACGTATGCAGATTTGTGACTAGGAACACCCACAGATTGCTTTGAGTACTTATATGTATTTTGAGTTTGGGTATTAATGGTAGAGGTTGGACTGACAAAAGTGAAATGATTTGCAACACACTATACTGTATGAATTTGGAGAGGATATAATATTCATATTCGGTAGTGGGTGACGAGTAGGTATCACATAGTATTTTCATTACTAGAAATGACATTTTTAGGTTTCACAAAGATTTAGAGTGAAAGCAGTGGTAGTGGTGGTTGTGAATAAAAGTAGAATGTCTGGTTGAGTTTGGTTATGTTGTGCGTATTTTTTTGATGGATGGATGAATCGTCACAGGCGTAGTGATTTAAAAAATATGGGCTTGAATAAAAAACCTTGGTTTTTTGCAGATTTGTTGAAAAAATCTGCACTCTTCATATTTTAAGGTAATTAAAATTCTTATAGATATTTAACAAGCATAAAATTTAAAAAAAACAAAAACTCTGCTAATTATGTTTAAAAAAAATTAAAAAATTAACAAAATTCTAACGAGATCTGCTTAAAATCCAGTTTTCTTAATTCTAACCTTTGACCTCAAATTAAGACTCTCAACCTAACCATGAACCTTTCCACTCCCTTTCACTCCAAAACCTTAATTTTTATTAACAATACGCCCATGATAATAACACACGACACTACATCCTATATACGCTCATCGTGTGTGTAACTCTAAGAGAGAGAAAGTCAGTGAAAATCGACCAGCACTTTCTTTATTAGCCTGTCTGTCAGATCGGATCACATTACCATACAGCACACATTAGAGAAAATAGCTTGGCTTTGCCTTTCACTTTCTCCAACCTAGCCCCATGGTTTCTCTCCCTCCACACAGAGAGAAAGGAAGAATATTACAATTTACAATATCATATGGATCTCTCTTCTACTCTGACATACCATCCGCATTCTACCTACTCAATATATTTCACTACTACCACTACCAACCAAACCACCCATACTACCACACAAGAAATAGAACCATCACAAAAACCATATACATGCATACACATTCAAAAACATCACATTACCTATTATTCCTACTTTCACCATTGTGTACCTAGTGTTCCAAACTTATTGTTCTATGCGTGCTTCTACTACCGTTCCAAAAAAGTAACTTTATATATCATTCCTTTTCCTTTCGTGTGTGCATTTTGTATGTGGGTTTAGATACGAGCTTTCAAAACCCGGTGTGCTTTTCTTTTTGTTGTATATGAAACAAAACTTTCTCCAAAGAAAGCAAACCTACCAGAATCACTTGCCCTTCCCTATATTCAATACACCATGACTACTACACTACTCCTACGGTCACGATACCAACCACCAATACTACTACAACTTTCAAAAACTACAATAGGAATATGCACACTTCTTTCCAGATATACTTTAGTAGTAGGAGTCAATGGTGGTAAGGTAAGTAGGTAGGAAGGAGCAGTCACGGTAGATTATTCTATGAATGTAGAAAATAGGAAAAGAAAAAAAGCTCGGCTGCAAATATTTGATATCACATCCTTCGCTCGCTCTCTCGCTCGCTCAAACACAAATACACAGAAACTTTTCTACTATACGAACCAAGTCGACGACAAAAATGGAATTTTATTCCCTTCATCGTACTACAACTAACTATGTAATATCATGTGATATGATATCAAGCAAACTATGTACAAAACGAGTGAATCACCGTTGAATATAACTAGATAGGTTGTAGTAAATAGTAGGAGTAGTAGTGCTTGTCCTGGCTTGGCCGTGTGGTATCATCATACAACCAGAGAGTAGTCAGTAGTATTGTGTATCTGGTCTCTTATTCTCTAGTTTCAATGCAATCTAAATTCTACATTCACTTCAAAAGCTACATATTATTCTCTTGTGCTGTGTAGACAGAACCACGAAAAAGAGTAACTAGTAGGAGTAGTAGTACCGTGTAACAGTACCAGTTTTACTTTCACCACTGCCTATGAGTTTGTGTACGTATAGATGAATATATACGTGTGTGTGTGTATTCTATCCTCCTCGTCCGGAAAAAGTAGTCAAGTCAGAGTCGTTTTATATAATGGCCAATTTGATACTCGAGATTATGTACGATATTTTGTCATTAGAGTCAAAGTAAATGATCCCCCAAGGAAAGATTCTGCAAGGAGTAATCTTTTTGCAAGTTTTTAGCCCATTTTGGCAATATCGCATCCATACACACATAACATATATAAACATTCATACACTCTCACTGAAATTTTGTATCATCATATAGAGTGAAAGCAAAATGCATGCATATATTGGTATCACTTTCACTCCTACTACTACAACCACCACCACCAGTACTACTATACTGTATACATGTGGTAGGGGGTGCTGTGCTAGCTCCATACACCTATATGTTGGTTACTGGCCTATATAGTTAGTACTTAATAGTAGGTATATCTCCTTAAAACTGGTATTTAGGGAGAACAACGACTTCGTAAATGTGAATATCCAGCAGAAAAGTTACATAAGAAGATAATAGATACTTTTAAAGGATTAAGCTCCGTCTGTCTGACCCTATGTATGCATTACAAAAAGTACAAGAAGTACGACAGTCAGTACGAACTACGACTACGACTTGTAAAAATAATATTCTTCTTTCCCTGCAAGAAAAGAAGTTGACGACGGTGGTGTTTTTCTTCTCTCAACTTCTTTCCCTTTTCCCTATATCAAAATACATATTTTCGTAAAAGGGCTTTTACTTTCAACTCAATTCCTTTGTAAATGATTATTCCCTCTTTTTAAATGTCCGTTAGTTTATACAACCTCAATAATACTATGCAGTAAGTAGAAAGTCAGTAGTAGTAGCAGTAGTTGCTTTCCTAGTGATGCTAAGAACAACTTTCATTTTTTTAAACTTACTTCGATCCCTATCTTTATACCCTAGAAAGAATACTATTACTAATACTTACTACTACT